>JAYDZE010000007.1:139100-160262 GCA_034509125.1 Monilaria moniliformis
ACACTGAATCAGTAAATGTAAAAGTTATTTCTTGCGTATGTATTTAAATATATTTAACTTTTGGTATGTATTTATTAGATATGTTTAAGACTGATTAAGCTTTGTTTAGGATTGTCAATCAATATCTCGAACTTGAGCTTATAACTTAATAACAACAAATTAATCTTGAATTTATCGAATTATTTGACATTAAGAATGGTTCAACATCTTGGCCGACATCATTCTTCATTAATTTTTCAAGTTTTTTTCAAGATGATAATAAATTATACATTGGAATATAGCAACCTAGCTACTTGTTCAAATGCATGTCACAATATTTTAGTAGTTTTACGTACCATGTCATTAATTTATATTATGCAATGGTTGCAACTTGCAAGAGCTAAAGAATTAGAAAGTAAAGCTTTTGTCTAAAACAAAATCAGATAGAAGTGCTCCTCATTAGCTGCTTCTGCTTGGGCCTTCTGCTTGGGCTTCTTTTAACCTTTCATTGTACTTTTTAAAAAAAATTGTGAATAGTTATTCATTACATGGAATAAATATCAATATAATAATTATAAAAATAGTTTTTGAATAACCTATCACTTCAAGTCATGAAATGAATTTGAATAGAGTGAAAAAATAAAAGTATGCTAGATATTTTAATATTGTTTTAATATAAATAAATATTGAACCGACGTTTGTGCAGTATAAGAAAATTTAAGAAAATGATGGATAAGTAAAACACAAATTTCATAATTAATTAAAATAAAACACAAATTATATGAAATAAATAAATAAATAGTCAGCAATAATTAATAGTGTATGTATAAAACATAAATAAAAACACACTAATTAAGTCATATTATATGCATAACTAAAAAATGTCATATCATAGGCAATTTGGGGTTATATTTGAGAATAATAGTAATTTTCTAATTTATGAGATATGATTGTAAAAAAATTTCAACATCCCCATATGAATTCGTAAGAATGTATGAAGTTATGAGCGTAAGCATTTTCTTTGTTTTTATTTGCACAATTTTCTCATTAAGCATATGCTCAAATAAACATTGCATATATGAGTATAATGATTCATCTGAGAATGATGTTTAACCTCAATAAGAAAAAGTTGCACGAGTTAATATAAAAAGTTACATTAAAGACTTAAAATGACGTTTAATCTCATTTTACTTTTTTGTAAAATATTTAAATATTATAATACTTATAAGATGTTAATTATAATTAAAAATAATTTAAATATTTTACATATATCATATACATTTAGACCCTTAATTAAATTGAATAAAATTTAATAGTCTACACTTATTATAATAGATTGGATCCTTATATCTCCAAATTATATGATTGTTAGAAATTCATATATAAATAGTCTAAAAGAAGCTACAAAATTAACAAATGAATAAATAAATACATAGGTCTTTACACAATAGTTTATTCTTTTAAGTTTTAACCAATGGATAATATTTTCCATCCAAAATGGCAAAATTGTAAATACTTATAAGACTTACCTTTTATATATGTAGTAGATAGTAGATATGTGAACTAATAATTGAATGTAGAGCATATAATAACCTAATAAGTATATTTGTATATAGATATGTAGTTTTTGTTGTGCCAATATAACATGTTTTGAGCAAAATAACATATTATATCGAAAAAATTGGGAAACTTCTTTATCGACAATGTTAACAATAAAATCACAAATACCATCATCATTGTTACGTACTAAGTCATGCAAAACTTTCGCATGAATCAAAACCTTAACAATTCGAATCTTGCAACTGGTACAACAAATTGAATACTTTTGGAATTTTTTCGTCTATCCATTCAACTTTATTACTAAAAGTGATCCACGTATAAACACGTAAATAAGAATCAACAATTTTTCAATATTTTGCATAACAAAAAATATAGAATTTAAGTATAATGTATGAATTTGCACCAATTAGTGCTCTAATATATTATACATTTTTTCTAAACAATAGAATTTAAGAATTTCACAACAAATTTGAGAAATTAAATAATTTTAGTGTCTTATTTTGAATTATTAAAATATGGAATGGATTTTAGTTTAAATTACTTTATTGAATTAAAGTTTAGAATAATTAGAATAAATTATATTACTAAAATTAAAGAGATAAATAAATTGAATTAAGTTATGGAAATCAACACGCTATTACCACCAAAAATAATAATTTAAGCACATTCCTTCTTCACTCTCACTCACTCTCTCCACTATGTGAAAATCCATTCCAACACTATGCGAGTGGCTATGAACAGTTGCAAATCCAAAACCATCAGATGCAGATGCAGGTTGCATATCTGGATAAGGCCATCTCAGCTCATAGTTCTGCTTCTACGCTGGGGGACATCGACCATTATCCTCACTGTTAGAGAATTTGCTTTTTTTCCAAATTATGAATTCAAGATTGTTGTGGGTTAAGCCTGCAACTTTGCTACTAGTAATCTTATGACAATGTGTGGAATTAGGGTTTAGTGTGGTAATGACACGTTTACTTTTAAGGATTAGCTTAGATAGATAAGTATAGTATAGACTAATCCGTTGTTTACTAAGATGGATTGCAACTTTGGGGTATCCCAAGGCTCTTGATAATTTCTAGCATTTGAGCTAACTTTGCTTGATTCATGTACTATTGAAAAAAAGGGTAGGATTAGAGAAATTCTAGTAATGAGGACAAAAATATTCAATCATAAATTTTATTAATCATGAAAAGTAAAGATCACCTAAAAGAATTTCTCTATTGCAATCAAGTATTGTGTTCTATAACTCGCAACTTACATAAGGCTGGATTCATAACCACCTATATGAAGATTTTCCTCTCTCTCTCTCTCTCTCTCTCTCTCTCTCTCTCTCAAGAACGCAATGTGTTAACTCTTATTGGACATGAATGATTAAAGATTTTGGATGTTAGAGAAAAAGTTGTTTTGCGAACTTTGTCTTGGATTTAATGTTGATGCTGACAAATTACCCTCTGCTTTGGCTTGGTACCTATGTCATTGCATCTATTCTAAGTATTTTCTGTCTATTTGTTGGGTAGGTGAGCAGATCAAACTCCCTTTAGATTTTGTCACAAAAGCCAAATTATTTATTTATTTATTTATTTTCTTTTGTTGGTGGTTGTCTTAGTCTTTGGGTTATTGGTGTTGGACTTCTCAAGCCTTATCAGAGTTGGTAAAATCCCAAACTGCACCAAGAAATGTAAACAAGACCCCATCCATTGAGTTTTTATATATTCAGCACTATATATAATTTCTCTAGTTTTTATCATTATAATGGAATATGAATCAAGCAAAACTAACTCAAATAATAGATTCAATTAAAGGAGTTATGATATTCTAAAGTTGCAATATATATTTTAATAAACAATAAATTAATTTACACTATTTTTATTTATTTTGGGCTAATCCTAAAAAATAAATTCCACTAGTTTAATATATATATACCTTATTTTTATTGTTGTTGTTGGGGGTTGGTGGACTTCGAATTTCAACTTCCCATGCATACTTTTTAATAATGACTGTACATGTGGAGGTTATATTTGCTTTCATTTTTCTAATTTTGTATTCTTATTCACTTAAATGAAAATTTATATTTGGTAGATCCTCTATTATAATTCAAAAGTTGTAACATGCTTTGAAGGAGTCCAAAAAGATTTTTTGTCTGCAGTTTTGCAATTCTTGAAGGATTTTAAAACTGGGAGGCGAAATTATATTATTTGTATTTATGAATAAATTTGAATAGTCAAAATTACAATTATATATAATAAAAATACAAATTAAATATAATAATTTTCAGTTGATTTAAGTTGAAGAAAGAATGGAGATTTTGATAAATTATTAAAAAAGAGGATAAGGAATCTTTTAGAGAAAATAGCAAGAGATTATTCCATTACCTTGGTCAGCCGGTTTCCGGTCACGAGATACACCATATAAATACTCATTGGAATCCTTCAACCCTTTCTGTCTCTTGTCGCAAACTCCTAAATTCTCTCCCCCTCTCTCTCTCTCTGCAGGCTCAGATCTGAAACTCCTCACTTCCGAATTCTAAGAGGTATTCTCCACGAAACCTTGTGCTTCTCTTGTTTTCGATTAAATTCACATATTTTTGAAATGATTCGTGTTTTCTTCAGCGCAAGATGTTGATATTTGCTGTTTATAAGCACGAAAATGGTGTTGCTTTGTTTTTCAACTACTTAGCTAATTTTAGTAATTCGGTTAAGGTTTGTGATTTGGTTTATGTTTTTATGGTCAAATTCTCTGAGTGCTGCACATATGCTCGAATCGAAATCTCTGTATTTGATTTTTAGTTGATTTTTTATTTTGCTACTGCTTTAGTTAGTTATGGTTTTTTCCTTTTAGGCGTAGATCCATAGCTCCTGGAATCTCGTGATTGTTTAGCTGTGAGATGATTTAATTTTAACCTTGGAGCATAAGATGTGTTGTTTACATATTTTTGAAATGATTCATGTTTTTTGTCGGCGCAAGATGTTCATACTCTGTTTATAACCACGAAAAAGGTGTTACTTTGTTTTTTGATTAAATTTTTTATCACTCTCGTTTCCAAGTTCAAGTACCTGGCTGATTTTAGTAATTCGGTTAGGGCAAAAGTTGCAGCTAATGTTTGTGATTTTATTTGTGTAGCTTTGCTCAAATTTTGTAGCTTCTGGTACAGATGCTTCCACTGAGTGTTGCAAATATGGTCGAAATGAAATCTTTGTATTCGATTTTTTGTTGACGCTTGATTTGCTGATTTAGTTAGTTTTTCTGTCGATTTAGGTGTAGATACGTAGTTTCTGGAATCTCACTATTGTATAGCTGTGAGATGATTTAATTTTAACCTAGGAGGATAAGATATGTTGTTTAGCTTCATGATGTTTCATTTAACTAGGCTTTGTGTTTTCTTAGCTAAAGAATTTTGTGATTGAGTCGAACTTGCAGAATAACTGCATAATGAGGTTATTACGATTAACTCTCTGTTTTTTGGTAGCTCAACGATATGGAGACCTTCCTGTTTACATCTGAGTCTGTGAACGAGGGGCACCCAGACAAGCTCTGCGATCAGATCTCTGATGCAGTGCTGGATGCCTGCCTCGCCGAGGACCCCGAGAGCAAGGTTGCCTGTGAGACGTGCACCAAGACGAATATGGTGATGGTCTTTGGAGAGATCACCACCAAGGCCAATGTTGACTACGAGAAGATTGTCCGCGACACGTGCCGTGCTATTGGATTTGTTTCGGATGATGTAGGTCTTGACGCGGACAACTGCAAGGTCCTTGTCAACATTGAGCAGCAGAGCCCTGATATTGCGCAAGGTGTTCACGGCCATCTAACCAAGCAACCGGAGGAGATTGGTGCAGGTGACCAAGGTCATATGTTTGGGTACGCCACGGACGAGACGCCCGAATTGATGCCTCTGAGCCATGTTCTGGCCACCAAGCTTGGTGCTCGTCTTACTGAGGTTCGTAAGAACAGCACCTGCCCGTGGCTGAGGCCGGATGGGAAGACTCAGGTGACAGTCGAGTACTACAACGACAACGGTGCCATGGTTCCCGTCCGCGTGCATACCGTGCTGATCTCCACGCAGCATGACGAAACTGTGACCAATGATGAGATTGCTGCAGATCTCAAGGAGCACGTGATCAAGCCTGTTATCCCTGAGAAGTACCTTGATGAGAAGACCATCTTCCACCTGAACCCGTCTGGGCGATTTGTCATTGGTGGCCCTCATGGTGATGCTGGTCTGACCGGTCGTAAGATCATCATCGACACATATGGGGGATGGGGCGCGCACGGTGGTGGTGCTTTCTCCGGGAAGGACCCGACCAAGGTGGACCGGAGCGGCGCCTACATTGTGAGGCAGGCTGCTAAGAGCATCGTGGCGAGTGGGTTGGCGCGGAGGTGCATCGTGCAGGTGTCTTACGCCATTGGTGTTCCGGAGCCTTTATCTGTGTTTGTAGACACTTTTGGAACGGGAAAGATCCCGGACAAGGAGATCCTGCAGATTGTGAAGGAGAATTTCGACTTCAGGCCGGGAATGATCTCCATTAATCTGGACCTCAAGAGAGGTGGCAATGGCAGATTCCTTAAAACGGCGGCGTACGGCCACTTTGGGAGGGATGATCCTGATTTCACTTGGGAGGTTGTCAAGACCCTCAAATGGGACCCTAAACCTCAAGCTTGAGACTATCTATCTATTCTATATCTCTATGTGTTTGTTTTTTCTTTTATCATTACCACTCTCTTGCCCTGCGTGGCTTTGTTGTTTCTTGTTCTAGTCCCATATAATCTTTCTTCTGTAATAACTATAAACATAATTTTGAGATATCTCTCTCTCCCTCTCTCTCCACATGGACACAATTGCTTGAACATTTTTATGGAAAGAAAGAGAATGTTGGTGCAAAATACTTGGAAATTGAATATCCGAATAAAAGTAAATTAAAATTTAATATTTGGATTGGAATTTTTGGTTTTTTTTTTTTGGATCAGATTCATTTTTTTCTATATTTCGGATATTCGGATATGTATTACTTAAAAACCAAAAAATCTAAAATCTGAATTAGATTTATATTATATATATATTTTTTAATATGTATAGCTTTTTAATATTTATAATTTGAATTATATTTTTTAGTAAAAATAATATGATAATTGCTTTTGGATTTTCAAAATTTTCAGGTTCTGACTGGATTTCAAAATATTTTCCCATTTTTTAGTTCTCTTTGAATTCAACGATTTGAATTAGATAAAAAACCGAACCAAAATCCAACTTGAGAAGGCAGAGCCACGAAATAGATGAATCAATTTGAAGAAACAAGTGGCACATATTGCAGGCTGGTGTTATCGTAGAGTCGGAGAAACAATTCGGTAGATATTACAAGATTAAGTTATTGTCATTTCTAGTAAATGTGAAATCTGAACTAATGAGCTATAGTTATACTCAGGTGCCTCAGCTTTACAGTTTATAAATACACACGCAGACAAAGACAGACACATTAACAGACATTTAGTAGAGAAGAAATTAGTAATAAATTTCAGCTGGAACCATACTCCAACATCTCCCAACTGAAGGGGCGGAACACGAACAGAACCCGAGGAGAGCTCTTGAAAAGAAGGGCGACGCACACACAGACTGCGGCTATGGCCAGCATGGAGAGCATCGTGGGCCTGTAGAGAAGAGTCCGGCTGCCACTTCTGTAGGCGAGGTTCTGGGTGCAGACACCACATGGTTTCGTCTGCAACCTTGCTGCAATCTCAAAGACGGCAGCGGCAGCGTTGGGTTTCTCGTTGATGCCGCTCTCTGGAAGAGTGTCGGATATGTCCACAACTACATGCCCAGAGGGTGCATTCTTGTTCATCTTTCTCTGAACAAGGTGGATATAAGAATAGTGTCCTCGCAGTCGGGCATAATTCTCCGGTGTGAATCCTGTGCTGTCAAGGGCGCTCTTCCATGCATTGATCCCCACCTGAAAAGCAATCACACATCTTATTCAAAGTAATGAAAATGCAATCAGTGGAGTCCGTTCAATAATACGCGACGGAAGAAGAAGATTACCTTTCCGGGATCATCGGTCAAAGCATCCAATATATCCTCAGATCCATCTCTACCAGCCGCTACATGAAGAGGTGTCAGACCTCCGGGTCCTGCAACATCAGGTCTAAACAAACAACCGCCAAAGAGGGATCTGTATTCTGAACTCAGTTCATCTGCTATTTTTTCTGGGACATATCTCAACAGCATCCCGACAAGAGATCTTGAATTTTTCCGCACAGCTCGGTGGAGCAGACTCATTTCAGACATAGCGAACTTCAAGAAAGGTTGCTCTCCGCCACTCACCGTTCCAGAAAATAAGATCTCTAGGAGCTTATTTACGACAGAACACCAATCGCGATCCATTGAGAACTCCACAAGACACTTGAACCGTTCAAAAGGGAAAAATTCGAAGTTACAATCTTCATTTACATAATGGGACTTCAACTGGTATTTATGGAGAAGCCACCCCATTTCATGTATAAACTCCATCACTTGGCTTCTTGCAGCATTTCTCCCAGTTCCTCTCTGTAAATGATCTTCTTCTATCAATTCTATCTCTTTCTCTAGCATGCGAATCTCAGCACAAACATTTTCTTCAGCAATTATGAAGGGATAGTAGCTGCTACTAAGTCCATGGTCTTCAACCTGATGTCAGGAATAATTCATGTTAAAAAAAAGGAGTTTAGCATTTTTTTAGTAATAGCATAAAAGTTATACATTGCAAATAAATTCAGGTATGAGTTACTTGAGATGTTGGCTTATCTGTAACTTATGGGATTACATTGCTTCAATCTCAACCAACTCAATGCAGAACTTATACATAAGCAGAGCAGCCATCATAGAAGATTAGCCATATGTGAAACGGCATATTTTTTCTAGTGAGATGGAAAACTTTTACAATTATAATATCCAACCTCTATAAAACCTCTTCCAGTAACAGCGGGAATCAAACAGGAAAACTTAAGACATTGAACATGCTCAAGGGAATCAACATGTTCCATCAACTCGCTATCAGCTTCCAGATAGTTTCCTTCCAGTGCGCAGAGTAACCTAGCAAACAGAGGATAGCAATTCATTGTTGTAATTAATAGTTTAACAAAACATTACACAGGTGAGATTATAGTGTTTCCCAAGTAGACAACGAAGCTCATGTATGATAAAACAAGAATGTCTCATCACATTGTAATTGCCAACAAATACCTTGAGGAAGGCTGAGATAAGTTGAAGCCTTTGACAGTGAATTGGGCTTGCCCAGATAATGCCACAGCAATGGGTTTGATGCTCAGAATTGAGCTAAAGCTATCAGTCCCAAGAGGCAAAGATGTATTAACAACTACCTGACCTGCACTGCCAAATAGATCCAAATAAAATATCCTCCAATAAATATGTAACTGGTGAGTTTGCAATCCAAAGATAACACATCAACTAATGGTATTGGAGGAAAAATCAGAAGAAAACCATTTTGGACAAACGCCATCTGATTCTGGACCCTCGCATAGATCCATCCAGTACTCCAAAAATTGACATCATCAGAGAAATTCAGCAGCCTACTTAGACTGGAGCTCAGG
Source organism: Monilaria moniliformis (assembly GCA_034509125.1). Taxonomy (NCBI): domain Eukaryota; kingdom Viridiplantae; phylum Streptophyta; class Magnoliopsida; order Caryophyllales; family Aizoaceae; genus Monilaria; species Monilaria moniliformis. The sequence goes on from JAYDZE010000007.1 coordinate 148,221, forward strand.
TCACAATAGAGCTATCAAGAAAGAAACAAACAGGAAAATGAAAGCATTATATTTTTGTCAATACATGACCTCAATGATTGCATAATAAGTTTCTCTAATACAAGTAGATACCATACCTCTTCCCATGCAGACTCGGATAGGCGAAGATATATAGTTAAAATGACACAACCTGGTCTGATGAAGCTCTCTATGTCAGAAGGACTGTGGGATAACCAATCAAAAATCTGAAAATTCAATGTTGACACAGCTTTTGTCAGAGAAAGATAAGAGGCTGAATGGGAAGCAAAGCATTTACAAAATCCAATCTGTGTCAGTCATAAAGATGTATGAGTGACAAACAAGTCGAAGCTTAAGTACCTGTGATCGTAAAACAATGGGAAAGTCACTGGGTTCTTTCCCAAATAGTTTGAACACAATGCGATCTGTGTGGCTCTGTTATAACAAAAGTCAAAAGAAGAAAGTATATAAATGCACAATTCCATAAAAATTGTATAAAAAAACAGCTTTTCAATTTCAACAATCAAAGACCATTTTAATGGGACTCGGGGCGTGAATGGGCAATACAATCAGAGCAAAACTCAAAGATTTTGAGTTTTGCAATCTACAGCCAAAAAGGGGGGAAAAATAGAAGAATAGACCGGGTTAGGACAGCAGAAAACATGAGTCTGAATTCTGACTACAAGAATCTGTCATGAGGACCTATAAAGATTTTGATGAATGAATTAATATAACTCCAAAGCAAACACAGAAAACTTCTCCAAGAAATGGGAACTTTTTAATTATCTTTTTACACTTCTCAGAGAGATAACTACTCTGTGTTGCTTAAGCATTTGACAGACATAAAAATATGTAGCCAGGAAATCATTTTTAATAGCACGTTAGTATCAATTTAATGGCTTCAACTTCTGCTACGATAAGTTCAATGATGTAGCTTGGTATACCTGAGCCTCCCCGCTGGAACTGGATGGCGACTGTTCAGATGCAGAGTCCGAATTTCCGCTAGTCTGGGGAGGACTTGATTGATGAGATTCTTGCTGCACCCATGAAGGGCACCCGATAGAAGAAACAGCACCTAGACCCTGTGGAGCGGTTGATCTTTCCATGTCATCCGTTCCATCATCAGAATCAACGTAAATGTCATTCAGATCAAAATTATTCAGTTTGCTCCTTCCACCAGAAGTCTCCAGTCCTTGAGCATATTGAGAACCAGCTTGTGAGTGTAGCACAATGTCTGGCCTCTGAGTTGTGGCATGTAAATCGCCATTTTTTTGTCGCATTTCATCACCAAGTGTTCTGCAATGCTCTTCTCGAGATGTTTGTCCTGGAGAGCCATTTGACATCAACATAGATACTAATTCAGAGTTTCCAGCTGAAGCCAAGTTATTCAACAAATCTGGAGACTCTTGAAGATGTGCAGATATGTTTCTTTCCTGGTGGAGGGATCCCTGACTGGCAAGACCTTGAAGAAGATGAGACAGGAGATCCTGATCATCTCTGTTGTTCGACCTATTAGCTGAAAATCGTGGAAGTGGGAAGGAAGTTGATCATCTTAGAGTTGGCACAGGGCCCTAAAGGTCAAAATATTGAACAACAGTAGTTCTGCATATCGTACAACACAAATGCAGCCTTTCTGAAACAGAAAAGTTGCTTACAGTGCATGCTGGAGAGAATCTTCAGTATGCTCATCAACAAGTAACTGCTTGTCTGGTTGTTATCGGCCGGATTATTATTACTGATATTGTCATTTTGTGTTTTCCTCCTCCTCTTATTGTGGCCAGCCAAGCGCCGGCGACAACTTCTCTTTCCTTCATCAAACTCTTGAAGTGCATGAAACCTGAAAGCACACATTACATAATAGGCATCTCATCAACTGATCCATTTGAAACCATGTAACTGAACAAGAAGTTAATTCCACAATTGATTCTATTACTTTCCCGGACCATTAACTTAATCTCAAAAACACATCTCAGCAATAAGGTGCTCAGAAAAAATTAATCATGCAGCACAAACAACAGAGTATGCAGAGTAATGTGACAATTTTCTTTTTCTTTTTTTAAAGATTTACACACTCACGAACCGAAGATGACTCGAACCCCCGGGAAACGTCTTACCAACTGAGATGCGCTACGTCGTCAATAGTAATGTGACAATTGATACAAGTGAAGAAGTGTTAATACTAACTTATAGGGAATATACATCATATAGACTACCTCCTCACATATGGAACTCCAAGTACACAATTAAGTTTTTAGCTTTCCATAATTATCCGGAAAGATAATTTTCCCAATCATTCAGTCATATTGTTCAATTCTATCTACAAACTTGAGAGTTGAAACAAACTCAGAATTCAGCATACCAAGAATGAAACATTTGCCTATTAAGATCAATCGACCTAGTCGATTCCCATCTAAGCTTGTGAGAAATCCAAATCTCCAAAATTTTACCAGCTAGAAGAGCAAGAAGAAAACAGACCTGCTGCACTGCTGGCAGAAACGCTGCATTTGATTCCCCACGAGAGCCTTGCTAGCCTTGGAATGCATCTGGCAAACTTTATGACGTCTGTGATAATCTTTTGCCTTACTCAGATCGGCGCCGCAGTCCCCAACCTGACAGACAGCTCGATTAGATACAGCTCCGGCTAACTTCGTCTTCTTCCCCGCAGTAGCTTCCCCATTCCCAGTCGTCGCGAAACTGCGGCCGCCGAGGTCCAGAGTCAGATTATCTGCTAAATTATTGTTCTCGACCGCATTAGCCCGCCTCTTCTTCTCAAAATCCCTAGTATCTCGCTGCAATTCGTCGGAATAAGACGAGGAAGTGTTGGAGGAAGCTCGAGTGGCGGAAATTCCAGTCTCGAGGGGGAAAAGCTGCTTGCTCTGATAATTAGAGACGGCGCCGTTGAGCGGCGTAGCAATGAAGAGGTCTCCATCCCATCTCCACTCGCTCGGATCCCATTCCAAGCTCCGCTTACTCACCGCGCGCAAATCTGCCGATTTAATTCCGTAATAGAGCTGAGCTTCGCCGGCTTCCATGGCAGCTAATTACTGGAATTGAAGCACCGAATTGAAGCAAAGGTGCAACACAGATCACGAGCTCCAAATCAGCATCTGTACGGAATCATAAATCCGGAATGAGCGCGTGAATCCTCATAATTTCGGAACAACCAGAGCACATAGAGTGATTTCAGCAAAGGAAGAAGGTGATTCAGAGAGGGAGAAAGGGAGAAAATGAGAAAATTCCGAATCAAGGCAGCAAGGAGTAGAGTATTTTCAGTTGAGAAAGCGAGAGAAAGTTGAGAGAGGAACTAAGAGAGAGGGAGAGAGAGAGTTGGCAAGTAAGGTCACGGCGGAGGACGGGAAGAATAAAGTAAAAACAAGTTGGGTGGCGGGACGGTGGCGAAAGGTGCGGATGGAAGGTGCGTGGGATATGAATGTAGACAGAGAGAAAAGGTGAGTGGTGTGGTTTTTGTTTCTTTACAATTATAAAAACGGAGTTTTATTTTGTATTTTGGGGGCTTTCTCTTATTCGTCTTTTCTCCCTCTCTCGCAAATCACTACTCATACATCCGCTATCAATAATTACACATCATATACACATACATTCCAAGTTTTTCCGACTCTCGATTTATTGATTAGAAGATAAACGTCTTACCATACACTTCATCGTCCCTCAATTATTACATAATTATGCGTGTAATAAAGACTATAAAGTGATGCGATTATGAAATGCAGTTAAGTTGGTTAGATGTTTTCTCAATAATCGCAAAATTGGAGATTCGAGTTATCTAATAGTGCACAATAATACTAAAAGTGGATTCCTATAATCTCGTATGTGTTAATTTTTTTGGATAATTACACTTAAATATACGAACTTTGGCTTGATTCAAGTTTTGTACATAGAACTAAAAAAAATATTTTCAAATATGTGAATTTTTAATTGTTCTGGTTTTTCACACAGTTTTTATTGTATTCCAATAAAATGTTATCGTCACAAACGAAAATGATAATTTAATGTCATCATAGCTAGCTGGAATAACATAAACATCCAACTATATTATTTTATATATTAATTATTTAAATTATATAAATATTTCTAACGTCCACCTCCACATTAAAACTATCCATAGTGGTGACACGGCCCAATGTCACCACAAAGGACAAATTTTGGAATTAAAAGGAAAAACAAAAGTCACGATAGTTGGATGACATTAGGCAGCTAGCCAATCCCAAGGAATGAGAAGTGATGAGACATGTGGCACATTTTCACTGAGTGCCACCAAATTATGTGTATATAATTTTAACATATGACATAATTTAGATAATTGTTTATTTAAAAAAAATGAAAATTATACCAGAGTTCTTATTTCTTTTCTCTACATATAGAGTCATATTTTGCTATAGTTTCACACAACTTAAAAATCTCTCTTTTCTATAACCGTATTTTCTTATTTTCACTTCACATTGCTAAAAAAATTTAAATCTTAATAATGAATTTTGAAATAAAATATATTATCTAGTTTTTAGAATTTAAATAAATTGAAATTATTGTGGCTAATAGAAAACTAAAAAATAGAATTAAAAATAAAATATTTTAGGTCATGTTGGTTTCATTAATGGGAGCAAAATAAAATGGGGATTGGGTTATGTATTTGGAGGCTAGAGAAATGATTTTTATTTTTTTATTTTTTATGATTGGGTTGAGGGAGTTCACCACTTTGGGTAGTCTAATTTAGAGAAAATTGATAACTATGCAGAAAATCAAAACAATTGAGAATTCGTGTATTTGGAGCAGTGGCGTATGCAGGGGGGCGGCCGACCCTCCTGACGGCCCGCCGGAAAACTGTCATGGTTGCCCCTCTCTTAGCCACCGCCCCGCCCCGAAGAAGAAAATGGCTGAAAAATTTAACTTAATGTAACTAATTCTGCCTCCTCCGTTTTCTACTTCTGGATCCGCCACTGATTTGGAGACATTATTTTTAGTTTGTATGCAAAATGAGAATTAAATAAAAATCTACATATATATATATATATAAATATGTTTGAGATTCCATACAAATTACTATTCATTTTCAAAAGTTTGAGGATGAATAAATGACAAACATATCTTAGTAAGTAAGGACTCAAAGATAATTGGTCCACGAAGTGAGGCATCACAACCGAATTCTCACACACAAGGATAAAAAGAGAAGAGAGTGGAGCCACAAATAGTGAAAAAGATGCTTGGCTTATAAATGGCATGGGATGGAAACAGAACATTTTGTTTATTCAGTATTCTATGCTCCAATAGTAACTTGTTCCTTCCCCACTCTTCTCTCAAAATGCTCCATCATCCACATTTTCCCTCTCTCTCTCTCTGTGTCTCTCTCTCTCTCTCACCGACCGGCAACGCTCCAAAACCGTCATGGGCAAAAGGGACAATTTCACGTGTCACCAAAATTCTCATAAGCTACTCGTTCTATATTTCAAGATCATTGTGCCATGGAATGCTATTCCCATTATTAAATTGTGTAACAAAGAGTTTGTAGGCAAAGCTTAGGGTGGAGGAATTGTATACAATCACTTATTAGGCTGAAATGTAAATTATAATACTAAAATATTTATAAATAGAAACTGCAGATAGCTATAAAACGATGATAAACGGTGGGCCGACCGATGATGGTCGCATTGTAGTAAGGTAGAAGCAACCTGCAAAGGTCACATGGCGATGGCCCCTCTCCTATTTACTTACATGCACCATCCTCTTTCCTTGTCTCATTTCCCTCTACTATTTCCATATTTTTTGGTTAAATTTATCAATTATTAGTAAATTTTGATTTTTCTTATAATCCATAAAATTTAGTGTTTAAATATAGTGATGAAATCATACATTTTAAGCTCGAAGTCGAAGAAGAATTTTAGAAATAAAATAAAATAAAATAAGAGAGTTTTGATGTTTGATTATTGGACTCGCCACGTCATCTATTTTGATACCACATTGTTAATTTTCGGTGCCACATCAATTTCGGTTTAGCTGGAGTTTGATTCTGTTGAAAACTCCAAAATACATTGAATTTCATGTATTTAGACACCAATTTTATATACTATGTAAAAAAAACATAATTCACTTATTATTGCTGGATTTGCAACCAAATAGCTCTTTTTTCATTTTAACGATAAAAAAAATTATTTCAAGAAATAAAAATACAATAATGGGTGGAGATAAATGTGGAAAAAAAAAATTGTATGCTGCGAATTAATGTGATTTTGTGTTTGTTCCGTGTTGTCTCTTTTGATGTGCAAATGATTGGGAATTTGATTGCTGTGATTAATAATTATAATTGGGGTATTTTTGGTGATTTGTTTTTTTTTATACATATAATTATAAATAATAATTATATATTATATATATAAAAAAGGCTGTCTTAGCCGTCGAGGACCAGTAGTGGAATTGTCATGTGAAATGTACGATAAATCAGGGGAGTGGAGCTATCTATTATTCAATATGAATCTTTGATACCCGTCCCAAGAAAGTGAGCATATGAGCATGGACAGATCTACATTGGCGCTGCACGAGCCTCCACCCCACTACAACTCTTCATTGTTTTTTCTTTCTTATATCTATATATTATTTTATAGTCTAAATTAATTAAGAAATTAATATAAGGTTATTTTATATATGAAGTATGTGATGTGAGCCAAAATAATTGAATTAAATTTCAATCTACTTTTGTTTCTCGACTTATCACATCACCATTGTGGCATTGGCACCATCATCGAGTGTTTCGACTTTTGAATTTGCCTTTCTGCCTTTCATTCTTTTACATGAACGTTGAAATATTTTGTTGTATATAAATTTTAATAAATCTCAAACCACTTATCACAATATTACGAGTTTAGAGGTGTATATTTGAAAATGGTGGAATGCAAGGAGAGAGGAGAGGGACAAGGGAACATATCTAGTAGATCCAACAAAGGAATAAATAATTTGATCTACAAAACTATATAAAACATTATAATTCAAATCTTTATGTGCATGGACATGGAAATCTACCAATGGAGTGTTAACATGCAAAATTTGGTTTGAGATACCTTCCAACCTGACATTCGGCTTTTGCCCAATTATTTTACTAGCCATAGTCTCCACACAAAGATGTACTAAATTCATTTACATATTGGCCTCAATGGATTCCTCATAACATCACACATGTTTCTCATATGCAACAAAATTATTTAAGCACTAGTCAATTTATAATTTAGGTCCAACATTATTATTATTATTATTATTTTATATAAAGTATGTATGATTGATCAGATTGTTCTAAAATAAGCATATATAATTTATTAGAATTTGAGTTTATGATCTTACATTGCAAGATCCTTTTCTTTTTTAATAATCCACTTTGGTTGAATTCACATGGAGACTAGCTAACATTATTAATGCTCATGATATTTTATTGACAACTTGTCCAATTGTAGTCTTAGGAATGATACACCCATTTGTTAGTTATTACGATCTAGATCATTGTAAATATTCATACGCACAAAAATTTGGATCAGATCGTATCGTAAATCTAAATATGTTGATTCATGATCATATTTAATGATGCCTAATAGTTCTAAAATAAGAATCTTTATCTGTTAGACAATTCGATATTCTCTCCTCTTTCTAATGAATACCTATATTATTTATAAAAAAGGTATTTATAGAAAGAAGACAAATATTTAATATTTGGAAAACAGTTAAACCCAATAAAGTAGTTTGTTTGAATATGAGGTAATATCATAACAGATCTCCAAATAATATTCATATTAAGCCCATATACGTGTAGCATGGGCTCAAATGTTTACCTGCAATAATAATATATTTTAATATTCTTATGAGAGTGTTATTCGATTACGTGGTTGTCCTTCTGTTGTTTTTTTATTATTTTTTAAATATCTCAAATGTTGGCTTGATATTTTTACTATATAATATTATTAATCTCATATTTAATAAATTAAGTATGGAGTATTACACAATGGATTAGATATGGAAGGCAATTCGGTTCATGGACTAAAAAAATTCCAATGTAGATTATTTCTTTTTGAGTATTATGGAACAAAGATATTTTGTCATTTAAAAAAAATTATATAGTGATATTCGGCGAGCCCGTCATGATTTTTGAGGCTTAAAAATAGATGCGAAATATTTTTGATGCAAAACGGATAGTTTGAGATTTAAATGAATATTTGTTAAAGTTTGATTTTTTTTTTAAAGAAAGTATAATTTGAGATTTAAAGTGATAGCCACTTTAAAACTAAACATAATTAATATTCTTTATGATTTATATTAGATATGCTATATCCTAGCAGGTATGTAGAATCATGCGTATAAGCATAATATTTTTGAGATTTTTTTTTTTTTGATGAAAATGAAAATGCTCGAACCATATGGGTGGTGAGCCAAACATCCAGTCAAAAAACAACAAACAAAAAGAAACAAGAGCACCTAAGCAGCAAGACAACAAGTTCAGAAACAGCAGCAAACCAGGGAAAAGTAAAGGTTCTCAACAAATAATAAAAACTCAGCAAACTAAAGACGGCAATCAGCCTCTAGGAGACAAGCACCAATGGATAAAGGGCCGTATATCTTATAACAAACAAAATATTAAAGTACACTTCTATTCCATTAGAATAGACTTTAAGAATCAGGCATAAATAATAAGAAATAAATTATATATAATAAAATATGGAAGAGAAGATGACTTTTGTTGATATTATATCTATACAAAAAGTAAAAGAGAGAAATATTCATTTCAATTAATAAATTAAGAGAGATACGAAATAAGCGAGCCACATATAATGTAAATAATGAGTTATGTTTGAATATTATGTATTGAAGTTTCATTTTAGGTAATTATATATTAAAATAAGATATCCAAATAAAACGAATTGAAGTATGAAAAATTAGATGGGAAGAATATAATAGATATATAATATATTAACAACCTAAAAAATAGTCCTAATGTATTAAGTAATAAATTACCTTACAACTAATTTCCCAAAAAAAAAAAAACTTTATTTTACAACTCATTTAGAAAGCAACAACTCACAATACTCGATATCGAGCTCCCAATTAGCTGAACAGTAAAAGTCAAAGTCCGGCTGCCTTTCCGGTTGAAATATACAGACACAGCGAATCAATGTCGTAGATGATCACACATCCAACGGCCCACAATTATTGGGATCATTATTTTAGTAAAAGCTGGTCCTCATTTTGGCTTGATATCCCCGTCTTCATCGCCGGCTTCGGATTCTGGATCTTCGCTTCTCTTCGTAAAAGGAGTTGCAGAGATTGGCTCGCTTGAAGAAGGCGCAAGCACTTGTGTTGCATTTTACTCCAATCGCCTCCGATCGGTTTAATTTTCTCAATTTGTGAGTGCTTTTTGTGTTTTCTAGCAGAATATTGTATGGAAATCAACTCATTCACTGATTTCAGCTCGTTTTGATCTCAATTTCGCGCATCCTTGCTTTTTTCTTTCAGTTGGAACTGTTACTAGTGATAATTCAGTTATTTTATGCAGTCAATTTTCTTATCCTTATTTTGCGAGATCCGATTGACTTTTTCCGCGCCTAATCGAATAGAATAGAAGATTGTCAATTTCACTTTAGCTGTTTACCGCTATAAGTTTTGTTGCATCATGATTTTTTCCCCTCATGTTCACTTTCCACTTGATGTAAATTATCAATTGAGTTCAATTACAATCAGATTAGGTGGTCCTCAACTGCACTTTGTGAAGTGCCGGGGGAGGCAGGCAATGAATGTTTTAGGTGATAAATAGTATATAACTTTATTGACAAAATTGGCTTGATAGCATAACCCGCAATCGGAAGCATGTGACTCAGAGTAACTTTGAAAAGCTTGCAGCATCATTAGCTAGAATTTTGACTTCTGGAGTCAATGAGGCTACACAGGCTTTTGGTCTGAATGCACCTTCTCTCATTGACTGTTGTTACCCCCACTGACTATCTTGAAGAAGTATATACCAGGCCATAATTTCTTCTCAGGATAAGCTGACTAGAAGTAATAATTCGGTGGGTATTTTTGTCTATTTGAGTAATATCTGCATGTTTAACTATTAGTTGTTGTGATGATTTCAGTTACTGACCTTGTGGCTAACATTTTTTTTCCCATTAAAATTGTTTGTAAAAAATGTAGACTTACACCATCAGTTTTGTTGCTCAGCAGATATCGTGACATTTGAGAAGCTCCTTTGTTTGAACGGAATATGAGTTGTTTTGGCTGTTGCGGAGATGATGAGATCAATAGAAATGCTGATGGTGGAGGCCCATACCCAGTGAAAACAGCAGCTGGTAATAATGGTACCTTTTATTTTCTTCTTATGTTTAATCTATTTGTGAAATTTTACACAATTAATTTTTGTAGGTGATTCAACTAATTGAACATTATGCTACAGGTTATGGTATACAACAGCCGGTTTTATTTCTGGTGTTTATCTAATTGGCTTTTGTGAAACTCATATACTTGATGCTCAAATTTTGGAAGTTGACCTTTTTGTTCCCATTGGGGTATGTCTGTGGGTTTCTCTAACACCATCTATTGAATATTGGATTTGATACTAGACTCTTTTTTAATTGTGAAAGAGGTGTTGATTAATCAGGGTAGGTCCGGAACCTAGTAGTTTTTACACTTATGACATCTTATTTGCTGGTAGAGAAGCCCATTTCACTTATTCCACAGCACCATTATTGTGTCACTGGTGTTACTTATTTCTTTTTCTTCAACATGATTCCTTCTATTCATTTTTGTCGAGAAGATTTGTATGACCAAGAGTTTTTTGGTAGGCAATGCTGGGAATTATCACACTACTGAAGCCACATCTAAAGATCAAGCTGTGAAAATACAGCCTATTGCAGTTCCGTCAATTCCCGTGGATGAACTCAAGGAAGTTACAAGTAACTTTAGCACAGATTCTTTAATAGGGGAAGGCTCATATGGAAGAGTTTATTACGGAATTCTTACTAATGGTCGAGCTGCAGCCATAAAGAAGTTGGATGCTAGCAAACAACCAGATGATGAATTCTTAGCTCAGGTCCCTTTTGAAGATTTATTCTAATTCTTGTGCTAGGAAGAAAGTATGTGATATATAACATGTCATAATTTTGAAATTTCAGGTATCTATGGTGTCAAGGCTGAAGCACGAGAATTTTGTGGAACTACTTGGTTATTCTGTTGATGGAAATCAACGTGTTCTGGCATATGAATTTGCATCTAATGGATCTCTTCATGACATCCTTCATGGTTTGTTAATCACCTAACACAAGTCATTATCTGAGTTTCATTTTTTGCCTAATGATTGAAATATGATGTTCATGTATAACACATAATCACAATAATCCTTTATTCAATGAATGTAGTCGCTTTCTAATGCATCTCGTTTATGTTTTTCTCCTACTATATCATTGCATCTTTTTGTGTAAACAGTTTTAAGATAGGTAAGCATGTGCTAACTAATAAAAGCAGCAAGAGATGCTCTATGATTTGCTGTGTTGGGCATTCTTTAATAGCATTTGGTTTAGGGTCAGATGCTCTTTGAACTTCAGATGCTGTATATCATTGTCATAGATTGTTGATTTCTCTCTCTCTCTCTCTCTCTCTCTCTCTCTCTCTCTCTCTCTCTCTCTCTCCCTCCCTCCCTCCCTCCCTCCCTCTCCATAGTCATAACTATCTTTGAAATATTGGTTAAGCATTTTATCAACTAAGTTTGCTTTAGATGGGAGTCATAGATAGTTCAGACGAACACATCTTAGTTAAGCTTAAGTTTGAATTATTTTTCAGTGCAAATCACGCGTTAGACAATGCTACTGTGTAACTAAAACAAATTGTCTCCCTAAACCCCATGGCGCAGACCACCTAAAATGGAGGGAAAGGTGAATAACTGATTCTATTTTATGAGGTATAAGTTGAAATTTTAAGTATCTAATTTTATTTTTCAGGAAGGAAAGGTGTTAAAGGAGCGCAGCCTGGTCCTCTTCTTTCTTGGGCTCAACGTGTTAAAATCGCTGT
>JAYDZE010000007.1:160362-185493 GCA_034509125.1 Monilaria moniliformis
ATAAAGCTAGAATTTGAGAAGATTTACTACCCATATTTATTGATTAGTAAGAAGAGATATGCTGGCCTTTATTGGACGAACCCAAATAAATTCGACAAGATGGATACAAAAGGTGAGACATGCTGATAATTTTACTTCATCTGAATATTTTTTGTTTCCTTTGGTTTGATTCTTTTTTGTCATTGCTATTGCCATCTGGCAATATTATCTTTCTAATTGGCTCCTTTTTTTTCCCTATTCACAGGGATTGAAACTGTACGAAGGGATAATTGTTTACTGGTCAAGAACCTAGTGTGTGAATGCCTTAATAAAATATTGATAGACAGAGATATCACTGGTGCAGTTCAGTTCGTCAAGAACACAATCTCAGATCTTCTTATGAATCGCATGGATTTATCCCTTCTAGTTATCACCAAGGCAAGAATTAATTTTAATTCGACATGTTATGGGCCTTTTCAAGTGCTTAATGTTGCTGACCTGTTTGGTTGTTCCATTTTGACTAAGACTCTGCTCCCACTACTATTTCCTTTTCAATAGGGTCTGACAAAAGCAACGGATGACTATGATGTTAAAGCGGCGCATGTTGAGCTTGCTGAATGGATGCACGAGGTGTTAATGTTTCTTCAGTTTAATGTACTTTCATTATACAGTTACCAATAAAAGCTAAGTTTGTTTTGGCTGTCTCCTGACATTTAGTATGCTTTTGAATATCTGAATCTTCAAGTTAGATCTTCCTCTATAGAATCTTAAATTATGTTTCTTTTAGGAGAAACCAAATTATATGCTATCCTTTTTTTAGGTGAGGTATTTATTAGAGGAACAGTGAGTTGCATTTGGTAGCACCTCATTCTTGTATGTTTGACTTTTGGATCAAATTTTCTTCTTCATCTGTACACTAGTAGAGCTGCCTTTTCATCATAGTATACCCTGAGCTTGAAAGTTGCTAAAGCAGTCGAAAGTGTGATGTTCCAGCAGATACAGAAGCAATGGAAAACAGCTCCTTCAACTGAAACTGTACTAATATCTTTTTCTTTTTCATTATAAATAAATACGTTGACTTTGTTATAGATCTGCTTACTTTTGAATAGTCGTAACCTTAATCTCTATTTGCTTATAACTTCAAAACCCAATTGCCTTGGTATAATTAACGATACTTAGTTATGTCTCTTAACACTATAGTAAAATCTCTATCAGCCACCTAAGAAAAGACATAGGTGCTGTCTCTCTTGTTCCGGGTATTTGGGATAGGGTTGGGCGGTTTGGAAGGTACTATGTTTTTCTTATTTAATTATTATATATTATATCTTTGCATGGCAGTTGTTTTACATTCATTAGTATCTACTATCTTGTTATGTGTCATAATTTCTTTAGCAATCCTTAAGATCTTATATGAATCCGATTCATGCTAGAAATATTTGTTCTTTTGATTAGATTGTTATAACTAGATTCTTTGTCATTTCCACAAGAATTTTCAAAAATTCATCTTTTTTGTTTACATTATCACAAATAGAGAGATGCTGCTACTGCTCCAAATGTTGGGGATCGTGTTCATTATGTCATTGTGAAAGCAGCAAAAGGTTCCAAGGTAAGCTTATTATTGGTAATTGTCTGTTAACCTCGTAAAACTTGGTATGTAAACCTGACATGATATTTGAAACAGGCTTATGAAAAGTCGAGGATCCCATCTATGTTTTAGAAAACAACATTCCGATAGACACTGATTATTACCTAAAAAACCAAATTAAAAAGGTTTGTAAATCAAAATTTTGGTTTTTCAGTCTGCTGATACCTGTGAATCCTGTTAACAATGTTCTTATGCAGCCATTACTGAGGATCTTCGACCCCATAATGAGGAAAGCTGAGAAAGTGCTTCTTCAAGGAAGTCATACACTATCTATTTCCATTCCTGCCCCTTCCAACAGCGGCATTATGAAATATGCGAAAAAGAAACTAACTTGCATTGGATGCAAGGCTTTAATTAGGTACTGCTCATATGTTGCTTTCTTCTGTATTATAATTGTCCAGATCATATCAACGTTTCATTTGGTTGGATAAGCTTGCTAGATAGGAATTAGATGCCTGTGATAGACATGGCTTTGCTTGACTTGTTAATCAAGAGCAAGAAATGACAACTAAGTTGTTTAAAACTTGAGACATCAGAATACGAAATTTTGGTGACTGCACTGCATATTTTAAAGATGTAACAGAACATAAAAACAGATTTTGTCATGTGCATTTTAAATGCAAGAATTTGTAGTTTGCGGACACGGAATAATGTCTCACAGAATCGTAAACATTCATGGAACTTATATACGCAAGTCTTTCCAGGAGTTTTAAGTTACTTTCCCAACAGGCATTTTAGGCCCATTGGAGGTTAGTTATTGAAATAACAAAATAGCAGTCATACTGAGTAAATAGGTTTGGCCATTGGCATGTCATATGAACTTGGTGTTAAAACTATTTTCTGTCAAGCTTACTGCTTAAATAGACATCCTTTACACCTAACAATCTCCCAAAGGCTCTCCTTTAGTGCACAAGAGTAATGAAAATTTAGAGGAAATAACAAGGATAATGCTACATTACTAGCTATTGTATCATATCACCACATTATTATTAACCAATATAAAATATGATGCAGTAATTCAGATCAACCTCTATGCTCACACTGCAAAGCAGGAGAAGCTGAACATTATTGCAAGTCTGTAGCTAAAGGTATGCAAAGCTTTGTTTTGTGCAGCTTATGTCATCCGTTCGTATAGTGGCCTTGCAGAAATCTCTTAGAATTCAAGAATACATAATGAAAGCACATTCTTTATATGTATTTATTTTCAGTGGCTGACTTAGAGGAACTCTTTGGAAGACTGTGGACGCAATGCCAGGAGTGCCAAGGCTCTCTTCATCAGAAGGTGCTCTGCACTAGGTTAGATATGAGATCTGCTCTACTGTCCTTGTTACTTGATTGACTGGATATTATCTATATATATCTTGATTCTTGATTAACTTGTCTAGCAATTATCTTTTCCTTTTCTCATGCTTTTTCTTTGAGTAGGCTTTCAATTGTTTCATTTGGATTCATCAAATCCTACCATATTGGTTCTTTGGTTTCTAATAAGTGCATATTTGATCAGTCGAGATTGCCCAATATTTTACCGGAGAAAGAAAGCTCAGAAGGACATGGCGGAAGCCAAGCGACAGTCAGACAGGTGGGCATTCTGATCCTTGGAGACTAGAAAAAGTCGCAGAAGCACAAGTAAACATGGAAGGGCTCCATTCTAATACCATCTCACATCAGCTTGATATGTTGATTGATGAGATTAAATTCAAGTATACAATGAATTTCAATGCTGAGTGTTGGTAGATTTTGGTGTCCAAGCTTTGCTCATCTCACTTTTTTGGAACACCAGATATCAAATTTCATATCTTGTACTGAAAAGAAGTAATTCGACCGATATAAAACAAGTGAAATTAACCGCAAACTTTGAGGTAAAAGTAAACAGTGTGTCGCTCCTCCCTATAGGAAGAACTCAAGAAAGGGATATAAACAATCCTAAGTCGGGATGGGATCAGAACAGCCAACTCGACTCAATGAGAAAAGGGTCACAGCAATATAAGATACTATGATCGAGCATGAATTTTGAGATGCAATTGCTGATTTCTATGTGGAAGAGCTCATAAACTCATGAGAGGTTTATTCTTCACAAGGATAGTGTTGTCCAAGCTCTTGGCAATTCTTGTGTTTTCCTTTTGGCTTATCCTTCAATCTTTAAAGCAGGAGGTGCCTCTCCAAGGATCAGAATGCCCACCTATCTATCTGTCGCTTGGCTTCTGCCATGTCCTTCTGAGCTTTCTTTCTCCGATAAAATATTGGGCAATCTCGACTGATCAAATATGCACTTATTAAAAACCAAAGAACCAATATTGTAGTAGGATTTGATGAAAATCCAGATGAAACAAATGAAAGCCTACTCAAAGAAAAAGCATGAGAAAGAGAAAAGGATAATTGCCAGAAAAGGCAGGACAGGTATTCTAGCTTTTATTAATGAATTGACGGGACAGTAGAGCAGGTCTCATATCTAACCTAGTGCAGATCACGCGCTGATGAAGAGAGCCTTGGCACTCCTGGCATTGTGTCCACAGTCTTCCAAAGAGTTCCTCTAAGTCAGCCACTGAAAAAAAAATAAAAAAATACATATATAGAATGTGCTCTCATTATGTAGTCTTGAGTCCTAAGAGCTTTCTGCATGGCCACTATATGAAAGGATGACATAAACTGTACAAAACCAAGCTTTGCATACCATTAGCCACAGACTTGCAATAAACCTCAGCTTCTCTTGCTTTGCAGTGTGAGCATAGAGTTTGATCTGAATCACTGCATCATATATATTTAAATTGGTTAATAATAATGTGGTGATATGATACAATAGCTAGCTAGTAATGTAACATTATCCTTGTTATTTCCTCTAAATTTTCATTTCTCTTTTGCACTAAAGAAGAGCATTTGGGAGATTGTTAGGTGTAAAGGATGTGTATTAAAGCAGTAAGCTTGACAGAAAATAGTTTTAATTTAACACCAAGTACATATGACATGCCTATGGCAAAGCAAGAGAAAAGATCATTAATATCTGTACACCCATTTTAGTGCTTACATCCCCATAAATTACAAGTTACCTGCAGAAGAACCTGGAATAATATCAGCATCTGAGTTGCAACTTCAAAGTGAATTGCCAAAGAAAGTGGCATTCCCCCAACCTATTTACTCAGTATGACTGCTATTTTGTTATTTCAATAACTAACCTCTAGTGGGCTTATAATGCCTTGTTGGGAAAGTAACTTAAAACTCCTGGAAAGACTTGCATATATAAGTTCCATGGATGTTGAATCTGTGAGACATTATTCCGTGTCCGCAAATTACCAATTCTTGCATTTAAAAAGCCCATGACCATTTTTTCCCTGGATTTCCTGCTTTAAATATACTTGTAGAAAATGGGTTTTATTCTCAGTTACATCTTTAAAATATGCAGTTGCAATCACCAAATTTCGTAGTTCTGATTTCTCAAATTTTAAACAACTTAGTTGTCATTTCATGCTTTTGAATAACAAGTCAAGCAAAGCCATGTCTATCCTAGGCATCTAATTACTATATAGCAAGCTTATCTAACCAAATGAAACGTTGATATGATCTGGACAATTATAATACAGAAGAAAGCAACATATGAGCAGTACCTAATTAAAGCCTTGCACCCAATGCAAGTTAGTTGCTTTATCACAAATTTCATAATGCCGCTGTTGGAAGGGGCAGAAATGGAAATAGATAGTGTATGACTTCCTTGAAGAAGCACTCTCCTAGCATTCCTCATTATGGGTTCAAAGATCCTTAGTAATGGCTGCATAAGAACATTGTTAACAGGATTCACAGGTATCAGTAGACTGAAAAACCAAAGTTTTGATTTACAAACCTTGCTAATTTGGTTTTGAAGGTAATAATCAGTGTCTATCGGAATGTTGTTTTCTAAAACATAGATGGGATCCTCTGACTTTTCATAAGCCTGTTTCAAATATCATGTCAGGTTTACATATCAAGTTTTACGAGGTTAACAGACAAATACCAATAATAAGCTTACCTTGGCACCTTTTGCTGCTTTCACAATGACATAAGGAACACGATCCCCAACATTTGGAGCAGTAGCAGCATCTCTCTATTTGTGATAATGTAAACAAAAAAAATGAATTTTTGAAAATTCTCGTGGAAATGACAAAGAATCTAGAGAAGAACAAATATTTCTAGCATGAATCAGATTCATACAAGATCTTAAGGAATGCTAAAGAAATTATAACACATAAGATGCTAATGAATGTAAAACAACTGCCATGCAAATATATAACGTATAAGAATTATATAAGAAAAACAAAGTACCTTCTAAAACCGCCCAACCCTACCCCAACTACCCGGAACAAGAGAGACAACTGAGTATTGCTAATTATCCCAGGCAATTGGGGTTTGAAGTTATTAGCAAATTAAGGTTACAACTATTCAAAAGTAATCAGATCTATAACAAAGTAATTGTATGTAATAAAAATGAAAAAGATATTAGTACAGTTTCAGTTGAAGGAGCTGTTTGCCATTGATTTTGTTTCTTCCGGAACATCATACTTTCGAGTGCTTTAGTAACTTTCAAGCTCAGGATTTACTATGATGAAAAGGCAGCTCTAGTAGTGTACAGATGAAGACCAAAATTTGATCCAAAAGTCAAACATACAAGAATGAGGTGCTACCAAATGCAACTCACTGTTCCTCTAATAAATATCTCATGTCATTTGGTTTCCCCTCAAAAAAATATAATTTAAGATTCTAAGAGGATGTTCTAACTTGGAGATTCAGAAATTCAAAAGCATATTAAATGTCAGGAGACTATCGAAGAACAAAGTTAGCTTTTATTGGTAACAGTATAATGAAAGGACATTAAACTGAAAAAACATTATCACCTTGCGCATCCGTTCAGCTAGCTCAACATGCGCTGCTTTAACGTCATAGTCATCCCCTGTTTTTGTCAGACCCTATTAAAAAGGAAATAGCTCAACATGCGCTGCTTTAACGACAACATTAAGCACTTGAAAAGGCCCATAACATGTCGAGTTAAAATTAGTTTCTTGCCTTGGTGATAACTAGAAGGGATAAATCTATGCGATTCATAAGAAGATCTGAGATTGTGTTCTTGACAAACTGAACTGCACCAGGGATATCTCTGTCTATCAAAATTTTATTAAGGCACTCACACACTAGGTTCTTGACCAGTAGGCAATTATCCCTTCGTACAGTTTCAATCCCTGTGAATAGGAAAACAAGGAGTCAATTTGAATGATAAGATTGCAAGATGGCAATAGCAATGACAAAAAAGAATCAAACCAAAGGAAACAACAAATATTCAGATGAAGTAAAATTAGCAGCATGTCTCACCTTTTGTATCCATCTTGTCGAATTTATTTGGGTTCGTCCAATAAAGGCCAGCATATTTCTTCTTAGAAATCAATAAATATGGGTAGTAAATCTTCTCAAATTCTAGCTTAATGGGCTGCCAAAAAAAAAAAAACACCATGACAATAACAAGGAAAGTAATGAGGCAAGAGAAAAGCAAGCAGCTGAGAAAAAAGGAAAAAAATATAGATATAATAACAAGATAAATGTTCACAAAAGCTGCACCTAATAATTCAATCAAGTAAAAACATTGATAAGGTTAGAAACAATTTTCAGCTACAAGAAATTCAAAAAACCTATGAACTGGACAAAGTTAGATGCAATACAAGCTGCTTGACCTGATCTGCTCATAAGGGCAAGGTGCATTAGTTCAGAGCCTTAAACTGTAGAGTTTGATCAGACAAGTCCCTATCCAGAAAGCTTTTTGATGCATTAAAATTACATGACTGCATATCTATTGATTCATAAGCAAATACTATGGAAATTCAAAACCTCAAAGAGAAAGGCAGAGGCTACATATGGATAAATGAAAATGGGGATTGTATTTTAATTGACTATATATGCTAAGGGCATTCATCAAAAGAATCAACACAAAAAACACCCTTTTTCATCACTGGGAATTAGAAAATTGAGAACATCTGAAAGAAGTAAAGCGCACGATTCGGATCATAATTTTTACACGTGTTAAGGAAAGTGACAAATGAAAACCTGATAAAGCAGCAAAATAAGAGTACAAGCTTACATACCCTGATGAAAGTGCCACTAATATAATCAGCAGCCTCCCTACCCAAGTCCATAGCTGCTTCAACTGAGGGCACACCAAATTGCACCATCACTGAATCAGTATCTCCATATATGACCTGTGAAATTAAGACTTCATTATTTATCAAAATACGAACATGACCTAAGAGATCTTGAAAATGAACTAGATATAGAAAAAAGGGACAGAGTGATGTCCAAAATCAAACAGTGAGTAAATGACCAGGAAGAAAAATTACTAAAGACATTAGTATTCTTCTACATAACATGTTGCATATATATTGACGATAAATGAAGGGGTAGAAAATATGTGGTTCCTTTGGGACTGTATGCATCAAACAATAAAAGGGTTCACCTAAAACATAAACTAGCCCCTTCAGTATCATGTTTGCACGTCAGACTCTAGTTGGTATTTTCCATAGAGCATTTTGATATCCTCTCACTCAGCTCCGAACATAACTAAACAGCAGAAGAAGTTAGCAACTATTTAATCAGCTACAGAAGTCAAGTGAGATACATTTCTACTAATGTGCTTTCCAAGGTTAAAAGTAATTTTCCAACTTCATGTTCAGCAAACCGTATCCAATTTTCTAGCATAAAGAATGCACCTCACTATATAGCACTATTACAGTTACGTATATCATTCATTGCTTCTTTCTTACTTCAAAAATTTCAAGTAGCAATGCTTCCCTGCCCTTAGTTTGTACCAGATACCAATTGGTATTGCAATGAAGCAAATACCATTTAGTTAGAATAGTCTTCTATATTAAAGGTTTTGCTAAGCATGCAATGCATTGATTTCTCTTACAGTACCAACTCTAGAGAAGTAACTTTTAATCTATTTTATAAGCCAAAACCAGATCAACCAAAATTCTGTATAATGTAGTGGACCTCTTGAAATCCACTATAGCTAGTTTTGATTACTACGACGGAGTTACACTTTAAATACCTACAAACTAATTATGTCACATTGTAAACAAAATTTATTCTTGAAAATCGACATGAAATACTGTTGAGGGAACATTTTGTTCCTCTCTCTTATAAGTATGATCGCTCTTTTGGGTATCATTCTTAATACTGCACGATACTTGAAAATGAAAGATCTAAACAAAAAGAACTATGATAGATGAATTTGACAGTGAATCTCTTTTAGAGACAATATGATGCAGCTATTTAAATTTAGGTAATCATTGTACTTAAATGACACTTGACAGAGGGTCAAATACCGAAAGCTCCTCATCCACATGATATAAATAAGTTTCATCTATCATATGAATTTTGATATTGTACAACAGCTTTCACATGTTATAGCCCAGTCGTATGGGCAAGAAAGACACTAGAAACACATATTACATCAGTTAAAAGTAATGGTTTTGGCAAAAGAAACTTCAACTACCACTAGTTTTCTGTTTTGTCATGCTAATGGAGAGACCTAATCGCCAAAAGGATCATGAATAGTTATATACCTCAGCGTTATGCTCATAGCCCCCAAGTATAGTGAATTTTTCTTCCACGAGTTTCTTTGTGTGTTCAATCATTTGTCGACCTTGAGATTAACAAAAAACCATGAGACCAGATTTCATCAAATGTAACTGTAAAATTTTAGAGAAGAAAGTCCAAGTCTTGCACTTATGCATTCAGCTCTTCAGGATTTATTACCATAGCTAGTTACACTGGAGGATATCTCTAAACAAGGTAGTTGACCAACTGTTGCTCCAGTAAAGCCATATACAGAATTAGCACTTATCTGGAAAGGAAATGAATGGCTAATCACTTCAACACTGTAAACCTCTTAACATATGTAGTAGCATATAATATGTAAAACATAACACATGAAAGGGATCAAATTGAAACAGTTACCTTTAGAGCCAGTTGCCGGCCATCTAGCACAGCTTTAACTAAAGGATCCTTAGCTTCCTAAAAAAACAAATCATACAGTCTGTTCATCTTCAGAAGAATTTGGTTTCCATTAACTTTTTTATCAAGATATCATAAATCATAAAGTATTAGGCAATGATGTGTGATTACATTCAAAATACATTATAAATATACAGAGTCATGGACAGAAATGACACACCTTTTACCAAATTTGCACTATTACTCAACTTTTAAAACATTGCAATTACAACACCACAATTTAGTTTTTCAATTAGAACCTCCTCACTTTTATCAGCAATATATTACATCATTTTAATGGTAAAACGACGTCGTCTTAGTTGTACATATCGGACATGCTTGAATTATATTTAAAAAAAAAAAAAGATACAAAATTGGGGAAGTTGTAACTAAATGTTTTTAAGAAGGCAGTGATGTAATTGCAACAATTGCAAAATAGTGTGAAAGTTGCCAATTAGGGTAAACTGTATGTTATTTGAAAGAACCCATATATAAACTAGGTAGACCATAAACACACACTAGTTTCTGTTCCCAGCATGGTAATTCAGATAATCAGAACAATGATCTAACTGAGGGCATGAATTATAAAGTATCTTCCGGGGAGATAGAGAGAGAGAGAAAGATAGTTCTTAATTATGAAGAATAATTACATTTCAAGAGATGACTTGCTGCTGAATATTTCATCAGATACAAGTTTCAGACTTTTTTCTCATATGTAGTTACTCACTGATGCCCTTTGATATCGATCTGCAGTAGACGTCCCCTGCATTCCCTGTATTCTATTTAGTTTATAATTGTTATTTAGTTGTTTATTGGTATCAAGAGTATTGTTATTAGTGGAGTCTCAGAGATAGGTTTATCTTTTAGAGTTTGAGTCAAGTTAGGAGTCTTCATTAGATTCTTATAAATAGGGCTTTGTATTCTACATTTGGATGGTCCAGAAATAAAGTCTTGAGTTCAGCGTGTGTTGTGGCCCTTCTCAGAGGAGCGGCATCTTCAAAGGAGTTTATCTTTTGTTTATCGTTTGCTATTCTATGTTCTGTTCCTGTTCCTTTGTATTTTCTGTTCAGTTCCAGAAATTTCCAGCCTCGCCCGCCTTACCTCTATCACCCTTGGACAAGTTTGCCAGCAAATCATTTGCTATAGTTGTTTTCAGTGATCAAACCTATTTAGGGTCCAGGATGCAGGCTAACTGTCACCAAAATACTCTATTGCTTTCATCAGCCTTTGTTAATTACACATCAATCAACATCCCTTATCTTTGTATCTACAAATCCTCAAGTAAATTGTAGACTTGTAATGATTAGATTGGGATAAAACAAGGGGTATTGGTGCCTAAATAAACAAACTTTCGGTGTATTTTGGTTTAACACAGACTTAAAACATTTTAGTAAATTTTCCGCAATTTGAATATTAGTTAAAATTGGATCTGATGTCAGTTGATTTGGCTTGTAACAATTAGATGGGGAAAAGACAATGAATTATGCAACCCAAAAGTTGTCTTAAGATTATTTTTCTTCAACAGAAGCAAAGTCCCTAACAAACTTGAGGAGAAATTTTCAATATGTACTCAAATCATCTTGAACAGCTATATGGGTTGCATAGTTAAATATGAGTATATATCTATGACTAAATATGACTAAAAAATGCAACTGTAGTGAGTCTAAATTCACATTTAAAAGGAGAAAAAGTACAGTATAGTCAAAAAAAATTAATTTACTTAAGTACCTTCAAATCTGCCTTGGCCCTTTTACGAGCAGTCAAAAGCTCTTCAAGAATTTCTGGTAGGATTCCCTGAAGTTAATTGAGGAAGAGGTAAAGATGAATTTGCACATTACCAAACCTCGAATTTATTTTACAACATGCTGAAAATAAGGAAAGTGTTGGCATGCATAAACTACCTTCTGTAAGATTGATTTCACAAATATATCGCCTGATGGAGTTTTATTGACGCATTCTGGTGGAAGATTAAGTTTCCGGACCTCTTCTGGGGTTACCTGGAAATATTCATTAGAACATCATAAACATACTGGAAAAGTTATACAAAAGAAGGAAAAGTTGAGCTCTTACCAGTGTACAGTAACACAAGTTGTATGCCATCATAATTGATGGATACAAAGATGCAAAATCAAGTGTTGCAATAGGCTTCTTATAGAATCCTTTTCTGGCTTCCAGAACCTGCACACAAAATCCTTTTTTTGCAAGAAAATATTTTATTTCATCTGCATGTTGCACAAAGTCCTTTACATAACATAAATAAGGAATTAACGTATTTTGAAGAGAAAAAAAAAGCTACTGATTTTATATATATCCAGAAAACACGTGCTCACATTAAGCCATCAAATTCTTCCTATTATTATATGATAGCACTTGTAAAACGTGAAGACAGCTGAACTAGACACTCCATCTCATGCTTAATCTTAATGCCACGAAAAAGGGAGGCAGAGGAAGAGGGATGGTGAGAGTGTAAGTGTAAGAACTTTGATAAAGAGGTATAAAAACTGCACACTTACAGTTGCACCCTCATAAGTTCCCTGTTCAGTTTCAGCCGGTTTCACATATGGAATAACCATATTCTTTTGTTTTGCTTTTCTTAAAAGCTGAGACCACACCTGAAAATTAAAGCTTAAAGTTAGATCTGGAGCTCACAATCCACCAGCTATCAGCGATAGATGAAAGCTACAGATTTCTCACAAAACCTTGATCATCTGCCCTCTTGAAAGCAGAAACGAGATGGGAACACCTGTAACTCGAGCCATCTCTACATAGTTATATATGAGCATCAACTTATCCAAAAGACGTTGTGGAAGGTAAGCATCCTACAAAATTCAATCCTTTTAGAAATAGTACATGCAATGAAACTCATAACTGATAATTCGGCATAAGGAACTTTTTGAGATCTAATAGTTGATTGAACACTAAAGCAGAGTTCAGAAACTAAAAAACATAAATATTTTTGGTGAAAAACCATGTATTTTGAAAAGAGGAATTGGGAACACTTCTATTACATGTCTTCCACCAGGACAAAATTGAATATAACCCAACATCCACAGGTTATATGGTCTAGAAAAGGCTATGCATAAAGTAGCGAGTACATTTGATGTTCCAATTATAGATCATTAGAATGAACAACAGTCCTTATCTATGTTCCTTCACAGGGTGCATTTAAGTTTTTCATCCAGTGTTCCATGTCATATGTCCCAATGAAAATCGCCATATGCCATTTATCCATCAAATGTATATCCAAATCTTGAAACAGGAAAAATATTTGGAACTATCTCACAAGAAGCTATCCGAGTAGTCCTAAAAGATTTAATATATAAACATGAAATTACCATCATAAATTTATAAATTCATCTCTCATCAGAATGATGAGTCTTACCAAACAATTCATGTTTATATGTCTTACCAAACAATTCATGTTTATATATCTCATAGACAAAGTGCACATTTTTTTGTTTATTTATGGCTCTTATGAGAAACAAATAATACGTTCCCAAAGGGATTCACAAGGAAATATTATCAGTTACATTTAAAAAAAAAAAAAAAACATATCTAAGGGGTTTCATATAAACACCAAAATAAACCAATTGCATTAACAAGGGTTAATATTGCAGAAGAATGTCATGTTCTTCAGCCATTTTTGCAATATAACCAAACCACATCTTTTTAATTTCAGCAATGTAATCAATGAACTTTCAATTGTTGCAATTTGTTGGGAAACCCTTAAATCTTGCAAAAGCAAACCAAAATCAAACCAAAACCAACCCAAGTTTCGACTCATTAATTTTGAGTGTGACAGTTGGGATGCATGTTATCATACTACAAATGCCCAAATCATGTCTAATTTTTGTATGATTCTGCCAAAATATGTCATATACAGAATTGCAACAAATTCGAAAGTTCTCAATCTTTTTTAGTGGTTGCACCCGAAAAATGAAATTGCCAAAATTGAAAGAACATATGAATTGCAAAAGATCATCAAATGTTAAACTTTTGCAATTTACTCTATTAACAATAAGAAAGAGAAGACTTTCTGCCCACACATGAGTGACATGCACTCGAACATGCATATACACATATCGTATGTTTATATCCACTTATAACTATCTTTAAATATGGAAAGACAATGAGTTGGATAGAATCAAGTTCTCCTTCTTCATTACAAGTTATCAATTAAAATAATGTTCTTTTTGCTCACTAGGAAGAGAAAAATGAAAGAATGGTGGGAAAAGAAGTGGGTTAATAGTGTTTTATATCCCCAACTTTCAGCGTATTCTAAAAAATATCCCCTACTTTCAGCGTATTCTAGAAAGTGTCCCCAAGTAAAGCTGGGACACGAAACACTATTAACCCTTCTTATTATTTGCTAAAACGACGTCGTTTCATGTGTTGAGGTAAAATTTATGTATAGTGAAACATTATATGGAATACGCTGGAACCTAGGGACATTTGATGAAAAAATGGAAGTTGGGGAAATTTTCTAGAATACTCGAAAGTTGAGGACATAAAATACTATTAACCCTAAAGGAATTACAAACATGAATATAACTGAACCTAGAAAATTTACCTTTAAACAATACACAGCAAGGCGCCTCCTTGTTTCTGAATCTTCATTCTGAAGGTCGGATATAATTGAATGATGAACATCTTCTTTCTGCACATGTATCATAAGAAGAGATCAAAGGAAAAAAAAAATTCCAACTACATGATACATCGGAAAAATGTTTTGGATTCCCTTGATAATTGTCTAGATATCTTAAGATGGTAAAATCCAGCACACACTTCTAAAGTATTTGGACAGTTTAACACCTTAATCAAAGGACAAACCACTCATAATTCTTGAGAGCAAGGACCCCCAAGGTAATCCTTGAAACTGATGTTTAAGCTTAAGCCAAAATAAATGCAGAGAATCAAAGTAATTCAAGTCCAGATGAACCCATCCCCAGGTCAAGCCCGGTGAAAGCTGCAGTAGCCCAATTATAATAAGCTCAATAACTGATCATATTGGTTTAGTAGAATCCTCTAAATTAGAATTTCAAAATTTCTTATTACATCCTATCACATACACAGAATTTCATACTGCTGTTCAGGAAATCAAATCCCCAAAAAGTAGCATTTAAATAAAATCTATTTGAAATATTGATGTATAAGAATATAAAGTGCTAGTAAGCACATGGTTAAGTTGGAATATTTTATATGTGAAACGGTAACAAATAAGTTTAAGAGTATCTAAAATAAAATCACCTGCTCGTTAAGAAAGTGTGCAGATACAGAATTTAATGAATAAGAGCTTAACTTGTAATCTCTTTGCATTACCTGCATGGAAAATAATCATACCTCGGAAGCTTACATAAGAATATCCATTGGCGTGATAGTAAAACTTAAACAAAATGACTGGTCATTCTGACAAAACTTCTTCATGTGTGAAGAGAAAATGTTCAAAAAGAAAAAACCTGTAGCAGATCAAATTTAACTCTCCCTGCAATTGTAATTTTTCTACTTTTCCTGGTCCCATACTGTCTGCACTCCAACAGGCTTTGATAAGTTAGATAACTTAGTCTGGAGTAACAAACTAATATGGCTATATTATCTTTCAAAACTTTATCTTAAAGATCAGATTACTATCATGCTAGTCCTCATTTGAAGATTAAAAGGTAGAAAAAGACAAAACGTGCTCGTGCTACAGAAATAAACAGAGCGGTCTATGTAAGTATGACAAGAGCAAGGGGAAACTATTTCATGACCTTGATGAAAAAGTTGTATCTTCGATAACGGCTGTGCTGTTCCGGATACGTCCAATTATTGGAAATTCAGCTATCCTCAACACTTCAGCTCTCTGTCCAAAAGACAGTAAATATTCATTTCATTAACAAAATCAAATCCTTTTCAATCTTGACCTGAATCAGCAAGTCAAAGATTTTCCATATTCATTGGAATAAATTACTACCGATTGGCAAAACAAAGAAAATTTTCCAACCTCAATGAGGTATGGTAAATCAAAATTGCATATGTTATAGCCGATTATAATATCTGGGTCCACTTCACGGAGGAAGTCCTGCAATTAGAAGAAAAAAATTAGACTTAAAATCCCAATGAACATCTTCAATAAATTTGCAGAGAATATCAGAAGAAAAAAAGAAAAGAAAGTGAAGGCCCAATTACAAAGATAATCTTCCATCTTAACTACTCATCTTTAGATCCTTTTTTCTCTTTTATTTCCTAAATGTTTGCAAGCAGATGAGGATCTCATATCCTAATCTCAGCTTACAGGTTATAGTAAATGGTGTTTGCATGTGTGTGTGTGTGTGTGTGTTTTCCTTGGTCTTCTGGAATTATTGAAAATCAAAGATAGACAAGCTCCTATGTATCATATAGCAGAGGAGTCATCAAACATGTGTAATTGAAAGTACAATGAAAGTTTTCGTGCTATCCAAGATTTCAGTGCCCGTGTCCTCTGATCAATTCTGAATTAAAAGTATAAATGCAAATAATACTAATAGTAATAATAATAAAAATATTACTCCCTCAGTCCCTTATAACTATGCTCATTTTGCCTTTTTTAGCCTGGCCCTCAAAAGTGTGCACTTTCTACTTTTGGAAAATAATCCGACCACTAACCCTTTATATTTTACTCCCAATATATCAACTTATTTACACAAAAATTAATCATGCCCCCCACACTTATCTAACATTTACAATACAGAATACCCGTATAAAAATGTGGGCCCATTTTTCAACTCAGGTACACACATACCTAATATTTATTAATATCATTGCCGAGAAAGTGTGACCATATTTATAAGGGATGGACATAGTATTTTTTCTTAAGGGCACTCTCTCTCGATACTACTGTCAGATTTGTCCAAAAACATTACCCTCCAAGCTAATAGAAGCTCTTTTTCTGTGTCAAATGACATAACATCAACTCCAACAATAGGTGAACAAGACTTAAGGGTCATAACATTGCGAACAAATGGCTGGTCTTCTCCCTGCAGGGTTACTAGATTGGCAACCTAGAAATAAGCAAAGGAAACAAAAGGCAAGCATCAGTAAAGGGATTGGAGAAAAGCAGCATACTCTGGTTGTATATATAAATACAGAGTCATCGTAAACCTGAATAACAGGGTCATGAGTGGGCTCAGGAAAATGGCCTTTCCTTCCAGCACACTCAATATCAAAACTTAGTATGCGAAATGGAGCCATCCTTGAGAATTCCCCTTCAGGAGTATGACTGATCAAGTCTGTAAAACTAAAAGCATTTGTTAAAGGAAAAAACATGTGAACAAAATTAAGCCTGTTGAACAAGATTACACATGACAAGTTTGACTAGTAGTTTTCCTTGTTAGAGGATACAGGCAATCAAACTCTAGTTGACAATAGGAAAGGTTTCTTCCTGTCTTCTTATACTTTCCATGAGGAACTCCTATCCAGTTGCCCCCAACTATATTGCAGTCAATCATGAATCGAAGAGCAAAAGACACGTTACTCTCGTATGTCGTAAAACTCTTCATTCCCAAACCATCAATTTGTACTCCTCTTTCAAGGATAACTGCCAAATTACCATTATTGATGATAAAAAAAACTTGGAAATCAAATTAAGTTATCGTGTAAAATATCATAATTATGGTATCATTGAAGCAAATTTCATCTACTTCTTAAATAAATAGCACCCCACTTGACTATGGTTCGTGCATTACATGCCAATTCACATTATTTCACTACAATGTGGTACTGAGTCACAGGCTTATCAAATTATACTTGAAAGGAATAAAAAGTTCATAGTCATACCACGGCAGCTCTTGACCATCTCTGGCAAGAAATGGGTGAGAACTCTGCTGTTGATAGTACATGATGCTTTGCCTCTGTACAAGTTCGATGCGATGAACAAACTTTGGAACCTTAGTATCTCGGTTTGCTTCTCTCATCTTACCCTATAGCAACCAACAAATCTATGTGTGATGATCAAAAGAAAAAGTGATGTATGCAATAGGTCAGATGAAACAGCAATTCCATGTGAGTCATGGCAGATACAAGCATAAAGAAACTTTAAAAATACTACCTCAAGGACTTGATGGAAACGGGAGATATCATCAGGACCCATTCCTGATGGGCAGCTGATATAAAAGTATGGTTCAAATCCATGTACTTTACAGCACACACTATGCCCTGGATATGAAGGAATTGCGCAGTAATCAATTATAAATGATGCAAAATAATTATTAAAAAAAAATTATAACCAAACACAAAATTTTCTATTTCTCACTCAAGTTTCAAAGATATGAGTAGGTAAAAAATACTGGGCAGCAGCTATACTAAGTTGCAGAATACCTTCTTCAGTTACCCCAAAGATCATTATAATTGCAGCCAGACCAGTAGAACTTGGCAACAGTTCCCTGTTGCTATCTCGAGTAAAAAAGTCAATCTCTAATTGTTGGAAAACTACAAATTAAAAAGAAAAAAAATGAGGCGATAGGGGAGGATTGTTAATGGCAAACAGAAAGAGAAGGCTGGGGCAATCACCGATGTTTCGAGACTGAGACTGATAGTCGTGGGAGAGCGTCGGACGCTTCCACTTGACGAGACGGTCGGCGAGCGCACAGCGCCGCGAGTCGTCCTCCTCGTACTGGAGTAGCGTTTCCTCGAGAAATACGTCCTCGTCTGACTCCTCATCTTCCACCATAGCCTGGCGCTTGAGACGAGATGATGGAGTTGCTGATGGCGGTGGCGGGCCCCGCTTCCTAGTGTTGCCGGTGGCACTCATGGTGGTGGCGGAGGAGGCGGAAGGAGGGCTGAGGGAGTGAAACGTGTCTAACTTCCCCCAACAATTCTGGTATTTATACCTTTCTATCAGATGTCGTCACAACAGTGTGAAATCGCCACCTTTAAATGAAACAGCAACAACGACTTTCGGTTAAAGTCAAAACAGGCACCGGGCACTTTAATTAAAACAACCCACAAAATATATAATTGTTTTGGGCGTAAACGGGAAGCCCAAATTAATTTAGGGCCTCGTTTGAGTTTAATAGATAGAAAGGAAACAAAAAATGAGGAAATAATATAAAGGGGAAAACAAAGGAAGCCCTAATTTTTTCGATATGGGTTTTGATTATTAAAATTACTCCATTAGTCTTCGAATAAAATTCCTACTTTTTATCGATATGGATTTTGATGAAATGATTGATTGTATTATGAGTTGAATAAATTAATGGAACGTGAGTCCTATTTTTATAATAGTTTATAGTTGAATGCGAGCTGAATAGTAGCAAAATAGTACTAAAAAAGCCTCCGATGTAAAAAGGTTGAGTCCTTTTGAGTTATTTGATAGTTGTGATTGACTATTGCGAAATGGAGAAAATGGAAATGGCCTTCTTCTTTGGGCTGATCTCTCTATATTCTTCTTTGATAGTACAATGCTTTATTTTATTGATAATGTTTATTAACAACTGATATCCAACAGTTTTTCATCAAATTGAGTGGTATTTATAAATAAAAAAATGTATTAATTAGTGAGAAATTCTTGTTAAAATAGTTGGCTTATGTATGTATAGATAGATATTCTGACTGGTAGAGTTAGTTTAATTTTGCATTGGGTTTTGTTAGTCGCATTTTCGGGTGCATGTTTGAAAAACTCGAAGACGTAATGAGCTCAGCTTTGTTTTGTGTTCTTCGGTGTAGGATGGCCGAAAAGGGAGGACCAATTGTTCGGGAGTCTGTTTTCAAGAAATAGAAGAGAGTCGAGGAATTGGCCTTGGTTAAACAACACTCAAGGAAAAGAAGTCTGCAAACGGGAAGCGGATTTACAACAGAGCTAAGGACTATGCCAAGAAATACACGGCACAGATGTGTTATTGGAGACTTTTGCTATCTGCTGCGGGATATGTTACTGATTGGTTTTGCTTACTTAACTTTGTGTTGTGTTTTGGTGACTTAGGAAAGGGAGCTCATTCAGTTCAAGTGTGAGGCGAGGTTCATAGGAGGATTCTATGTAAACCCGAAACTAAGTTGTTGTTCATCATTCTCGTTCGTGGGTACCTACATTTGGTTTGTATGATTGATTTTGTCTAACATAGATGTCTATCTGCCTTGATCACTCAGTATTGATGCCATGCATTCCACCACGAAGAACTATACAAGATATGAAATTTGAACAGTAGTCATTTTTGCAAACAATTAAGAGAACCTACTACTACATATTGCTCTAGATGAGTCAAACCTCAAACTACTACATATTGCTCATTTATGGAATCAAACCAAAGCTAATAGTTCGCTAAAGTGAAATGCCTTATAAGGTGAAAATGATACCTTGACCACATCTGCATAAGCGCCTTCAGTAAATGTGTGAGCCTGGATTTTCCAGCTGAATAAACCATGACGCTACAAGGTCCATCATCCGATCCACCCATCAATCGCACAATATGAGCGAACGCATTAATGTTATGATATTCTTGCATGCAGTGCCACGTATAATCACCACCATCCTCTCCCTGTCTCATCTCATAAAGTGCCAATGATACAGATCTCTGTGTTACTGATAGCTGCTCTGTCATGTCAACATATGAAGCTCTATATATGTCAACACATTCCCATCAATATCATATAAGTATGAGCACGTGTTGTAGTACTTCATCCAAAGTGTGACTCTCATAGAATTGCTGCAGAATACTTCGGTGAAGCAATAATCAGAAGAATATCTAAGTGGTTCATTTCGCTTCCAAGTCTGGCTCTCGAAGTCGTAGATTTCAAACTGATAAATCCGTTCAGGAACTCTATATTCCTCCCCATCTGAATCTGTGACAATATCTGTCCTAGCGCACAAAATTTTGTAGAAAGACGAATTTAAAGGTTGGAACCCTTAACTGATTGCGGCAACAACATGAACCTACCATTCTCCAACAACGTGATATTTCTCGAGTTTCGCATTGTTGGGTTGTATACGCAATAGAACATTTCGTCCAAACCTTGGGCACATAGCAAGAATAGGTCATTGCATGACTGCACTATTCTATGGTCAAGCACACCGAGACTATAAGGCACCTGACTTTTTTCGCCATCGACCGTTGGGCCCAAGTATAACAAGTTGCACTCATAATCCTCTACGATCAAGGATGGTTGCGGTGCAGGGTGGAGGAGGGTGTGCTTGCGGCAGAATTCATCGGATGATATGAAGGCCAGCCAGTCCGGGGATACCAACTTGAATCTTGTTAGCGATTTCGACGGCAGACGGTGAAGAATTTCCGTAAACAGAAAATCGTTGTTGATGACGACCTTGTCCATTGCTGATTGCTTTCAAGATTTCTATCAAGATTCACGGTAGCAGTAGTGAGCCGGGAATTTGGGAAATGGGGTTATCTAATTCTCAAACATTTTCTTGCATGGGTTTTAGGGTTTAGGCAATATATATATATGAACATGGCAATATATACACATACATATATAATGCACGTGTTGTATATGTGTTTCCATATTTACAAGGCTTTGAAATGTTTTTCTTTTGTAAAAAAATAAATCAGGTGTTCACTGACGGAACCATGCAGGGCTGTGGACCATGCCCCCAATATTTAAATATACAAGAAGATATACTTTCGAATATATAAAGAGGAAAATATCATATTTTGATTTCATGTATCACAAAGTTATTATACCTATTTCTCTTTTATATATCTTGTCGATTCACCACATTACATTTATCTAATTCCATAAAACTAAATGGATCGACAATGTTGAATAGAACGCTGTAAATAAGTATAACACATTAGACTATTGAAAATGATATAAAAACATGGAAACATTAATGGACTAGATTATTAGTGTACGCGTGTTGGTCTAGTCGGTGATAGTATAGTTAATGCCTCAACTTTGAGTCCACTACCAGACAATCTTTAAATATTTTTTATACATTTACTAAAAAAATATATAAAAATGTGAAAGTATAAATGGACATGATTATTTGTCAACAAGTTTTTTTGATGTGACTTGCAGATTAAAATAAGTATAAATTAGAACAATGATGCTGCTCTCAAATTGTCAACAAGTTTGATCATAAACTCATTTTACTAAAAGGAGCAAAGTCGATTAATTTTGACATAACAAGCTCAATTTCAGTAAATTTGTCTCCATTGAGTAAAATCAAGATTTGACGACTCACACACATATAGAGGTGTCAAGTGGGTCGGGCCGGCCCAGCCCAGCCCAGGCCCGGTCGGGTTGAGGCCCGGCTCGACCTAGGACCACCTATGAAATGGGCTGGGTTGGGTTGGGTTGGGCTGGGCTGGGCTTTTTAATAGATATCTGGACCCAGCCCAGCCTAGGCCCAATTTGTAAGTGGATTGCGTGCTGGGCCGGGCTGGGTCGCGGGCTGCAAACCAGAAGGATCCACCCGGCCGGGTGGCTTGTAATGCTGAAAGCACCCGGTCGGGTGTCTGTTATTGGAAGAAAACTGCTCATGCACCTGGTCGGGTGACACTCTGCCGGACCTGCACCCGACCGGGTGGTTGCCACTAGAATCCATAACGTTTTGGACTCGGCCGGGTGGAGACATGTCGCCTTCGCACCCGGCCGGGTGTTGGCAAAGAAAAGGGAAAATA
The DNA here is from genome assembly GCA_034509125.1 of Monilaria moniliformis. Classification (NCBI taxonomy): domain Eukaryota; kingdom Viridiplantae; phylum Streptophyta; class Magnoliopsida; order Caryophyllales; family Aizoaceae; genus Monilaria; species Monilaria moniliformis. The sequence goes on from JAYDZE010000007.1 coordinate 182,578, forward strand.
TTGAAAGAAAGAAAAGGAAAACTTGTGGGTCTGGGCCGGGCCTGGGCTGGGTCTGGGCCTCAACTGGGTTTGGGCCCGGGCCGGTCCTGAGTTTTTTAAAAGGCCCAATTGAAGCCCGTTTCAACCGAGTGGCACAACCCAAGCCTGCTTCATTCGGCTGTCGGGCTGGGCTTGGGTCGGCCCATGCCAGGCTTGGGTCGGCCCGACCCATTTGACACCTCTACACACATACACACAACTGAGATGAAGCCGAACATTGATGCTTTCAACTAATGACAAGGTTGATCATAAACTCATGACCTAAAAAAGATCATTTCAAAATTCTTTGAAAGAAATCTTTTGGTGTCATGCAACAATCCTGAATCGTTAGTTGCGATTAGTATGTCATCGATATACAACACCAAGAAAATACATTTACTCCCACTGAACTTGTGATACACACAATCATCAACGGTGTTTGCTTCAAAATGAAATGATACAACCACTTGATGGAACTTGCAGTACCAATGATGAGAAGCCCGCTTGAGTCTATAGATGAATTTCTTTAATTTGCAAACCATAGTATTTGGGTCTCTTGACACAAAGATTTTTGGTTGCAACATATAAATTGTCTCAATTATATCACCATTTAGAAATATTTTATTTACATCCATCTGATGTAACTCAAGATCATAATATGCAACTAATGCCATAATTATTTGAAAAGAGTCTTTGGAAGAAACCGGAGAGAAAGTCTCTTTAAAATTAATTAATTCCTTATGAGTAAAGCCTTTAGCCACAAGACGTGCTTTATATCTTTACACATTACCCTTTGAATCTTTCTTGGTTTTAAAAATCCATTTACATCTAATAGGCTACGAACCTTCTAGTAATGTGACAAGATCCCAAACTTGATTGTCCTGCATTGACTTGTACTTTTCATTTATGGCATTAATCTACTTTTGAACATTTTAACTTTGCATAGCCTGACGAACGGTGATAGGATTATCTTCCAGCAGGCCATGATTGTTTTCATTTTCATGAAGAAATACTACATAATCATCTGAAATAACATTTCTTCTTTCTCTAGTGGATCTTCTTAATTGCACTTGTTCTTGAGGTTGTTGAGGTTGATCTTGAATTTCTTCATCAGTCTGAGGGTGAGGATTTTCAACATTGTCCTGTTGAGGTTCCGAAGCAGCTTCTGTTTTAATGACATGAACGAGAACATGAACATTGTCAGAAGCAATAGTAGGTGTCGAAATCGACTCATCATTTTCCTCAAAGGTAATGTTTCTAACCCTATTCTCTTCCCCAAACTCAACATCCTCAAAGAATACGATATTTTCCGTCTAAAAAATAGAGCTTTTAATAAGATCGTATTACTTAAATCTGTTGGACTTTTATGCACTAACCAATAGAGTAGCTACTAACAGTTTTGGAGTCCAATTTCTTTTCATTCGGCTGGTAAGTCCTAGATTCAGATGGACATCCCTAAATGTGAAAATGGTTTAGGTTAGGTTTTCACCCAGTCCAAAGCTCAAAAGGAGTTTTGTCAGCTGCTTTATTAGTATCTTGTTGATAACTAAAATGACTTTAGAACACTCCAAAGTAAGAATTGTACTTTTCTTTGTACGCCAATTGTGATATTCGGTACAATCTTCCTATTGGTGTCCAAGGTAGCCACAGAAGAAACAACTATCATTTTCTTATTATTGGGTCATTTTTTTATGTGAAATATTTATCCTTAGCATCACTCTCAATAGGTTTTTCTGTTATGCCTTTTTACTTTTCTCTTGAGAAACTGGCCAACCTTAACAACCTTAATTCTTATATGTTTCAACCATTCTTTTCTTGCACATATAAAATGATTTCATTAAGAGTCCATTTATTGTTTTGACGTTTATAACTGTCCTTAAATTTATTGAAATGTGCCAGGAAGAGATGATAATTAAATGTAAGAGTAAGTCATTAGTGAACTTTGAGCTTTAGTGCCCTTAACATTGAAGTAACGTAAGACATCAGCATGATGTAATCCCTTATATTTCCCTTGGCCTTAGACTTTATTGAGATCAAGTTTTCCAAAAGCGAACTTATCTCTACCCTTTCGTTTTTAGTAAAACGTTCCTCAATTTGGACAATATACTTGTTGGCCTTAGTGATTTCCTCAGATCATGTGACTCGAAAGGCTTTCGAAATACTATACTTAATGATCATCAAACTAACCGATTTTAGCGTTCTTACTTCTCAAAGTTCTTCCACTCATCATGAGAACTTGCGTTCGTTGGAGAAGCAAATTACTTAATCCTTAGTGTGTGGTCGAGATCAGTGTCGTCCAAAGTGATCAGAATACTATTTTTCTAATCCTTAAAACTTGATCCGTAAATGTTGGTACATTGATAATATTGACATATACTAAAGTAGTAGACATCGTAACTGAACAGAGAAATAAGCATAAAATAATTGTCATGCTCACATTAAATCATATAATCAATCATTAAATTCAAATAAGATGGTAACATCTCGAGATACTGAACACAACATTAATATCAAGTATTTGAACAAAAATATTAACTCGTAAGTGGTAGTAACCTCTATGTAATTGCCAAATACTGTCAATAAGATCATGACCAGTAATATCCTTCATTTGTGTAGTATATTACTCACGTGAAAAGCTTAATAATTGTCGCGTATTTACCACCACAAGTATATGTGTATGTCGGGCCAAATATTACTCTTCCTTTGGGCCGACTAATATCCGCATGAACATACACACACACATGAGATGTACCAAATAAATCCAAATCAAATAATTGAAACATAATTTTACACATTAAATATGTAAAGGTCTTGAATTATTTCACGTGAAAAGCTTAATAATTGTCGCGTATTTACCACCACAAGTATATGTGTATGTCGGGCCAAATATTACTCTTC
>JAYDZE010000007.1:199754-225548 GCA_034509125.1 Monilaria moniliformis
ACTCTTGCCACCTCAGGTTCGTCCCGGAGGGCAAATATACGACCTCTACATTTTCGGATCCTCTCTTCTTCCGCTGACAAATAAGAATAGATTATGAAAAGTGACAACTAGACTTGATTCAAGTCCCCATCCAAGAATGAGAATCGATACTCAACACATCACAAGAGAAAGTTTTGGCAGAACATGAAAAACAGTAATTAACATTAACGGTAGTACTGATAATCAGCAGAAAGTTGAAGATTGCTATATAGAATTTGATCACTACACAAAAATATCTAGTTGAAAGGGTTTCTAATTTTCGAATCTGACTAGAGAATTGGTGTAGAAAGTTTAATACAACGTAGTTTTCCGTTGTTGAGATGGAGCAGGGGAGTGACCTACCAGGGAGGTCGGGCTTGAGATCCACAGTCAACTGCACTGGAACAAATGTATCATTCGCGTCTCTCGTCCCTAATACAGCTCTCGAGTCCCCAATATTTCCGATGATAAGATCTTGACCCTAGAGATAATCAAGGTATTGTTGAGAATGTGTTGATGATATTTCCTAATACCTGACATTACCAAAAACCACTGATAAGTATATCACATTACCTGTTTCACCAGGGTCACTGCTGTAGTTCCACTACAGAGGCAATCGAAATTTGTGTTCATTCTCAACTCTTTGTCCATGACCTTAAAGGCCTCGAGAAAAGTTTCTTTCAATGTGTGAAAGATCTCGGAATGGCTTCCAGTTTCCCTAAGAATCTCGCTGTCTTTCATGTCGACTTCCCAGTGTGCACTCAGCTTCAGAGGAAGAGAATCACGAACACGCTTAGCAACCATATGACCATAAGGGCCATGGCCATCAAAGACCCCACAGAAGATCGTGTCTGTTCTCGGACCAAAGTTCTGCAATTCAATATTACAGAGGATCAGCATCATCAGCCTCTTGCAAGCAAGTTCAAGCAGATGAAACAATACAAAGATTGTGTTTCAAGGGTTTTGCTTAGAAATACGACACATGTCTCACATCATTATTTGAATCTTGTTTTTCAGATGCTGCAAACGTAGTTCCAGATAGAAAAAGCTATCCGTTTTGCTAGGCCTTCTCTAACATTAACTTATGACACACTACCATCTAGTTCTACACCTTCTCTAACATTAACTTATGACACACTACCATCTAGTTCTACGATGTTCCACATGTAAGACAACAAGTCAAAATCCTATTCTCTCTTAAGACGCTATGCTTCCATGTTAGAAATAACAATAAAGAAATTACAAAGTTTAGGTTAAATGTTATGGAAACAGAATATCAGTGATTCCTCTCATTCTCGAATCCAATATGCAAATTTATTGCTTGTGTCAAACTAGCTATACGTATTGTCGACAATTTCTACATAAGGTGGCAAGATGATGACACACAAAAAAGTGGCACAAGTTCCATATAGAAAGACTTGAATACTATGTACATTCTAGCCATCAAAATGTAACAATAACTAATCATGAGATCAATATCTTAGAAATACTGACATGATTGCTGAAGGCTTTGCCAAAACAATCCCTGTATCATACGCAGCAAATGCAAACGAGAGCAACCATATAGAGTTCAAACAGGCCAAAAGCTAAAAGGAGTATTTATATGTTTCTCATCATAATTAATGAGCATGAGGAAGTGCTAACCTCCCAAACAATCATGGCGTCTTGATTGACCCCTTTCTTGCCTTGTCGTGTAAAGAGGGAGGCAATCTCACTCGACCCATTCAAGAACATCCGGTTATGATTCCTGTGCAACCTATCCTCCCTACCGTACTCAAAGGATGTCCTTGTCGAACCTTTCCTCTTCTTAGCCACCATGGGAGAGCTGGGCACGGGGCTCCTACTTTCGCAGGAAAAGCAGGACCCCATCGTTAGGAACCTGATGATATTCAATAGACACTCCAGACCAACCACGCAGTTCGCCCCACTGCTCTCCGTGTTTAAATCTGTCACATACGATACAACGACTCCCTTCAGCTCTTTACATTAAACACCAACACTAGAAACAGATGAACCTCAGTAGAAGCAAGCACACACCCCCAATACATACAGCTTTTCAATATTATTTGAAAATACAAGAGGCCAAAATCCAGCAAATATCCACAAAACTGAGCAAATTCCGATATATGTATATGCAACATAACTTGTAAAATGAATAATCTACGATCCTTATTCTACCTAACAAGAAAATATGCAAACGCCAAAAAGCCTAATATTCAAAGAAATAATGCTTTTCTAAAAGCTAAGATCCGAAAGGGTTGAAACAATAAATCTATAAAGAGCAGATCTATAGAAAAACTATATTTCCCCTTTCAAAATATTCCTAATCCATAATTCCAGCTGACAAAATATTCCTCCATATCTACGAACCTCGCATTTAAAAAATTTAAAACCAATCAAATTCAAAACCTCAAGCAACTCACAGTTGAGAGCCAGAGTCTTCAATCAAATCCAATAAATGAAGAAAAAACGCTGAATCTCCAACACCAATCAAGCCCAAGGGTTATAGCTCGATCACTCCAAAAATATTCAACAACACAGCTCCAACCTCATCTTATACAAAACCAGCATTTGCTAAGATCACAATCACAACCTTTATGATCCTACAAAAGCCGCCTCTACAAATTTAAATAAGCAGCACATATAGAGAGAGAGGGAGAGAAACAGAGAGGGCTTGGACACTGCGTGTGTATTTTACTAGGCCGCGCCTGTCGATTTCACCATCTGAAATTGTTAACGGTTGTCACTGCATATATATATATATATATATATATTATACACAAATATCTATTTGTGTGTAGCGTAATCGAAGCTTTATTGCAGGATTAAAGATGAGAACAACAACGCAGCACTTTGAATCATCATCAATCACAGATTATCATCCACACGTAACGCCAATCTAAGGGAAACCATATCTTCCTTTGATTGATTATGGTGGAGGTGGATGGACTCTTATGTGAAGGTTTCCAAGATTGAATAGAAGTTTTTTCACTCCACTTAAAAAATATCCCCCCTCAATAATCAATATATTCTGAAGTCGAGCCTGGTGAATGGTTCTTATTCAAGATTGTTAATTTTTCTATTTTATAAGACTGGAATTAGGATGGAATCCCAATTTCTTATCCTCAACTCCAACTTTTTGGGGATTAGGATTCCTTTTAACCGCTAATCAAACAAATTTACCTGTTCATTCTTTTTTTCTTCTTTGAAAATGCCACCACTAATTCTTTAATAACATTTTAGCATGCAATTCAGTGACACTTGCAATCCTAAACTACAATCAAGTGTTAACTTTTGAAATGTAACTTTGCAAATAAAAAAATAAATATTGCTATCAATATATATCATACCAACTAGGTTGACAAGTGAGAAAGTAAAGAGAGGAAGGGTTGCTTTCCACCTCAAAATATATATAGACAAATATATGGACCACGTCATTCCCATTTAAAATTTCCAAATATCCACCACCCACCAATACTTAAAAGAATAAAAAATAGAAAAAAATCAATATAGAAATCTTAATATTCAATAACTATCGATTTCTACAAACCAAGGCAACAAAATTTCAATTAAATAAACAAATGAAAGAAACTGTAGTCAATTTCACTCTACATTACTTGTGTAATTTCTATACCATAAAAATTAAATAAAATATACATAAGTTTCAAACGAATATTTTAACACTACGTTTGACCTTGCAACTTGGAGATCCATTGCCAAGCCATTCACTACATAACATGAGCACGACACGAAAACGATCATATGCTCCTCATTCCAGAGCTCATACGATCAGGCTGTGAACAACGGCTACGAACACTAGGGTAGAAACAATATTAGCGTGGAATCGAAAGATATGTCATGGGCGACGACATCATAAGCATTCCCGGTCTCTTCATCTCTCACTTTGATGCTCGATGAACCTGAGATCGGTAAATAAGCCGAGCCTATAGGTATTTTTGAACTTAACTATATGTTCAACAAGCCAAGCTCGACCTAGTGGATGCATGAGTTGAATGGTTTTCATTTGAGGTGAACTCGAGCCTGCTACTGCTCGACTCGGCTCATTTACAACCCTGATACAAATAAGATAGGGGAAAGGAGAGGAAAAAGTGACGCCGTACTCACAGTTATATTGTGCCCATCTGATCGTCTGATTTTCAAGATCGCACACAACAAGCTTGTCAGATAAGGCAATATCTGCAAGTCATAGATGATCAAATATTAATGTCCTTCAATTTAGCCAAATAGTAAAAAAAAACATCAATTGTAATTTCAAGTTATTTTGATGAATATTATAAATAATAATATGAAAGTATAGCCTAGATATACATAGGATAGATGAAGGTCGTATTTGGAAAATGAGGCGATGCACAAAAACTTGTGTATATCTATCTGACGGGTCAAAATCCTTCATCCTGTTTGGATCCGGGTTATGACCCGTTTGGCGGATCTCGACCTGTTGGACCGTCTGACACAAAACTCTCCTGAAAAATTGTAAACTAGATTACTAAATCCATTGCCACTCACTTAAACTAACAGAACCTATATATGCAATTCTACACATCCCTCCAAACTAGTGTAACTCGTCTACGATGAAAATGTAAAATCAAGTCCCAACAATCAAATTCATAAGGACAAAATGAAAACTAAAAGTGTTATCCAAGTATATTATTACTTCTTAATATCTACATGATGTCTAGTAGCAAAGTGAAGTAGATTCGTACCTTCTAACATAGTCAATTCTTGCCCATCCTTGGCCTGCATTCCACTGACTTGCCACCCGATGCAGTATCTGTATCCTGCAAATTCAAGTTATGTGGTGTAAGAGGGCAAGTTAAGACGGACAAACAAAGCATTGAGATTTACGAGCTAAGAAATTACAGATATTTTCATATTCAGGTTAAAGTGAAACCACCTTTGGAACCATATCTCACTAATTAACAGTGAATTGTACAACCGAGTTTACTTACACGAACTTCAAACAGATACTTACTCAGAAGTGCATGGTTGAGAAAGAGTATATCTATTGTTACTATCATAAAAGTGAACATTCTTACAAATTTTGATATACATATAACATGCTTACGTATTTCAATTTCTAAAGGACAGTTTGATATAGGAAGTGGATCATATATAAACATTTCGTAATGTAGGAAGTAGGAACAAATCTGGACCATTTATGCTCAGATTGAAATGGATAACTTAATGATAAGCTGCTCATACATGTCGGAAGGAAGATAGGCCAGGGTCGTACCACAATCAATGATAGCCCTCCTAGGGGACCCTACAAATGAACTTGCTGGGAGGTTTATAAGTTTATCACCCAACTGAACTCCTTTCAGAATAACATTATAATGAGGCCTAAGATAAGATTTTCAATCAGATAATCTCCAGAAAATTAAAAATAATGGATTTTTTTTACTAACATTACCCACATAACAAAAGACCTAAACTTTTTAACCATTCATAATGGACCAATTTGGTACCTTTGGTAGCTAAACTTGGCTCTAAACTATGTGACAATATTGGATGTCGAACATGAGCCCATGATATAGGCACTGCATAGCCAAGCTTCAACCTTCAAAGAAGTGTCATATTTTTATTTGTATTTCTACATTTTGACATTAAACCTACATGGTTATAGTTTATGGCTTGGAAACCATTATCCTCACACATTAATAGATTCTTTTCACCACTTTGTGGTATCTTGCATGACATCTACTTAAATCTGAAGCTCGTGTGTGGTTGCCAGTGTTTTTAGCTGGTCGTCTTAGGCACACCTTCTAGGAAGTGTTTCTTCCTGTCAAGAGCATGTTCTCGACACCTAGGACAAAAGATAAGGTGGCTCTTATAGTGGCACTTAACTTTTGACTTTGAAAACAACATAAGGAATGAACATAGTTTTTAGCAGAATTTGCATTTGAAAGCGAAGATCCAAAGCCAAAAAAGATCTAGAATAGGAAATCATAAGAGCTTGGATCTTCTGCTTAATATCTAGTCTCCCCAAACCAGAGTGACATTAAAGATTGCCCATAGTCAAAACAGTGTTAACTATTATATCTCCTGAAAATTCCTTCCTTTCTCCCCTCTATTTTTTTGGAACTCTCACATAAAACTGCTCCTAAAAATTACTCAGTAAATAACTAATTTGAAGGAACAGATTCTAGATATAGCAATAAAAACTGCAAAGAATAATACAATGTCATGTCACAACAGAATAGAAATACAAAAGAAGGTATGGATCCACTTACTATTTTGGAATTAGTGGCACTCTACCTACTGTTGGCTGCACGACCTCTCCCATAGCAAATATGCCACATCCCTTCTTACCATCCGAGCAACGTGAAAAGATCTTTTTCATCTTTCCAGTCAAAGAAAGCTGTGAAAAAAATGGATGTATTTGCTTGTCCAAGACCTACAATCCCATCAACAGCCTGAGAAGATGAACCTAAGTCTCCAGATTGTTTAGCTGAACAACTAGCTTAGATAAAAAGAGGAACAAGTTAGGTACGCATAATCATGTTCTTCTTGGAACTGAAGATATGACAGGCTAAAGCAATAAAAGGCACACAATACCATGTTCTACTTGGAACTAAATGTATGTAAGAGAGTATTGTATAATTAAGTAGCTAAAAAATCTCAACCACTGAATCATTAAACAAATCATATCCCAAGAATAGCCCTAGAGGCACAACTTTATCAACATCACAAATGCTGCGAAAAATAGGCGAACAAAGAGCACGCAACGTGGTTTCTAGTGATTTTCAGCAAATGCATCATGTCTTTGTCCTACAACTGGAGATCATTGTCTAGATAAGTAGTACTTTTGTCAATTTTGAGCATTTAGCCCTTAAACCGTTATATGGTTTATGCATGCAACTGAGGTAAGTGCTTGCGCATATGTAAAGACATGATACTCACGCAAATGCAACAGATCCGTTCATTGCTGAGGTTTGACCATTGCCAGTTACTTGGTTAAAGTCTGAAGGTATCTCTGACAAAGTAACCCTCAGTTTGCTCCCATCTACATAAGTAACAGCAAAATCACAGTTCGTTTCAACCTTGCAATTTGGATTTGGACTACTAAACACTGTACCGCAAAACACTTGATCGCAAGTGACGAGCTGTCCAGTGGTGAAGGCCTTCACATCATATTACATCAAGCGTATCTGGTGAATTAAAAGAAAACACGTCTTAATAGCACCCGTTTTAACTTCAAGACGAAACTTGCTAGAATTAGAGGGTTATCAAAGGGTGAGCAAAGTAACTAAACAATCACAAATATCCATATTCCACTAATGTGAGCTGAAAACATATTCCTGGCTATAAAGGATCAAAGAAAAACAGAAAATGGAAATAGAAACATACATGAAGATCAGTTTTTCTGGGACACTTTTCACAGTTAAGGCAATTCACCCATAGAATATTACTTCCTGTATCAACCTGGACATGATAGTCGACTGGAGGAGTACCGATTGTAATTTGGTGTAACAGAGCCTGCAGGAATATGTTCATTAACCAATTAGGTTCACTCCTACGACCTACGAAGCACAAAAACAAGAACAACCATTAGCAGTGAAATAAACTCCACTACTCATCATTACCACTCATAACCCTAGGGATCACACATACTCATAGATAAACTGAATCGAGTAACTCTCTCTCTCCACTACTGATCATTACCACTTATAAGCCTAGGGTGCACACACAATTATTGATAAGCCGAATTTAGCCGAGGTAACTCTCTCTCTCTCTCTCTCTCTCTCTCTCTCTCTAGAGTTTAGCCAGTCAAATTTAGATAATATTCCAATCAATTAAGCAATTATCAATTTTCTGCATCTAGGTTATCTGAATTCTAGCTGCAACACATCCAAACAAAGCAACAAAACGCACAAAAACATCAATCAACAAAGAATCAACATCACAATCAACACAAATACATAGAGTCAAACATACGCCGTGTTGGTGGGGGATCCATCACCGCCCAAGTGGAAATCAAGACCCGCAAGAGCCCTACCATGGCGCTTAGAATCATGACCCTTCAGCACTCCAATTGGGGCCTCTCCCACGCCCACCGTACTTGTGGTGAACTTCAAACACCACATTCCCCTTCACCACCTCATCGACAAAAACAAATTCAAAAACACCCCCAAAAAATGCCTCCCCCCCATAACCCAACGCCGCCCCACCAAGTAAAATGTGGATCAAAAGCTAAAGAAAAACAAATTCATGCGATCAAATGTGGATTTTCGGAAGAAATGTGGGGTGGCGAAGGAAAGCAAGATTGTATACTTTAGACAGAAATTAAGCGGAATAAACGGTTTGGGCTAAATTTAGCAAAAAAAAAAAGAACTTGAAATCTAAGGAAAGTGGAAAGAATCTTGCGCCAATTCTCTGTGTCTCGACAGAATAACCGACATTCTTCAAATTTGGACGGCGTTATTGACGCCGTTTAGGATATGCTGTTATCGTTAGTTAGTATAGTTACTAAAGAAGTAGTCAATGAGTTATTTATATCTGTTTTGCTTATTTAAATCTATTTTGAGGAGGAATTTGGATGCTATATAGTCAAATAATATATTTGAATACAAAATCATATTCTACATTTAGATTAATTGCATCAAATTTTGATTTTTGACATGTTTAACACAATCTTTTATTTTGTAGTGAAATAGGCACACCTTGAATTTTCCTGCAGTTGGGAAAACGTTAAAGAATCAATTTGTTTGATTACTAGAATATTTTTCAATTGTTGAAATATTTAGAGTGCGTATGTTTTGCTCAGTAACCAAATAAAATATTATATTTGCAACATGTATAAAACGTATCTAAAACCAAAATCAAAGCGTAAATTAATATAAATACAGTTATTGAATTAAACAAAATCAAGAATCATATAATAAATCAACAAGCCAAATGATTAAGATTCAACTTGATTGCATCAACAGCTAGGAATAGCGCTATATATATATATACATATATTCTCTCTTCTCTTGTAGCTTGTTTACTACTTAGGTAGATCTAGCCACCTCAATTGCATGAACTAAATCATCAAATTTAGCTCCTGTCACTTCTTTAATCACCTTTTCATCCTTGAATATTTTGAATGTGGGAACCACCTTTATGCCAAGCTCCTTTGCCAATGGCTGCATCACAAAACCCTATTCCAAATCAAACATATACATACAAAACCTTGAGATTTTGCTAATGCTATCTATACATGCACTGCACCTTATTTTCTTGGTTGCAGTCTAGTTTTAGGAACACAATGTCCTCATGCTTTTCAGACAATTCTTGAAACTTTGGAGCCATCACCTTGCACGGCCCGCACCTGCACCCACTCGAGATACAATCAGGGTTGTAAACGAGTCAATGCATAAAAATTTTATTTCCATGGATTAATTAACTTTAAACATCTTTAATTATCTAATCCTTCAAATATACAAAATAAACGCCACCTAATTAAACATGGTTAGCCTGTGGTTAATAATTTATAATTAAATTGAGTGAGGATTGTGGTTAAGTTGATTACAAGTTTAACTTTATTGAACTTTAGAATACAGCGCCTAATTAGTCATACTGCAATTAATTATTTAACTTATTCGATCTATGTCTGTTGAATTTAAATAATATTATAAAGTAGTTCAATTTAGTAATTTACTAATATAATCACTAAAAATCCATAATTAATTGAGTATAATCAAAGATGATGGTCACATTTTTCTCAAATTTACACAATTCCGAGCTCGAACCGAGAAGTTGATGATGAGATCCTTTGCTCTAAATAAAACACGAAAAAGGAGGGAAATTGGCGATGTAAAACTCACCACTGAGTGTACATATCGAGGACGACAATCTTATCGCCGGAGGCTTTCACAATCGGCCAGAATGTATCCTTGTTCACCTCCGTCACTTGCCCCGCCGCCTCTGGTTCGGAGCTGGCCTTCGTCCTCAGCCGCATCCTCAGCCGTCTCTCCCTCTTCGCACTCAGCTGCGGGTAATCCGCCGCCGCCACGCACACAGTGCGGCGACACTGCTTTGCGGAGGCGATAATCGCCGGAGACACAGAATTGTGCGGTACCGAGGTCCTTGGAGCTGAAATGTACACCGGTAGAGCCATTGTCGCTATGTGATTGATTCAGATTGTATGTATTATAGTGTGTAGAGAGAGAGAGAGAGAGACGAGTCTGTCTGGAGCTGCTGGGGCTGAGCGAGCAAACTGGACCGTTGATTTATGGAGGCCCGAGATGACGATATTACCCTCAATCAGTCTCGTGTTTTTTTAATTCATTTAAAGGTCTTTATGCTATCTACATGACTCCATCCCTATTCTTTGACAACTCATTCATTTCACTATTTATGTGTGAACAGTATTTTTATATCACCTCTTACTCAACAGGTGACATTTACAACCTGAACATTCACCATTCATATTTCATTCCTTAAAACTATTTATGGATCAATCTATTTTTTTAATCATTTCTTATTTTTTATAATAAAATTTATTATGTATTTTTATTAAATTGAATTTTTGAATTAATTAAAAATATGAATTTCATTAAAATAAGAAAAATTACATAATAAAAAAAATCATAAAATTACATTATTAATAGATGAAAATTACATAATTGAAATTCTAATCATTCATCAAGAGGATCAAAGCAAGCCCAAATTACTTTGAATAAATCGTCTTTGAGTTTATTGTGGTTAACGCCACGCGATGACTCACAACGCCTTAGGTATTCTCGCAATGTCGGAAGGCACACATTGATTTGGAGCATCCATTGCGGTCGTGGAGTCGGCTATGTCCTCAGTTACCCAATAAGATGTGTTCACTCAATCATCCTCAATAATCATGTCGTGCGATATAATATAAGCATATCGGCAAGTACATCCATTAACCACATACGCCTTGGACCAATGATTGTAAATTGTGCTTCATGAGCGCTGAATGCTCGTTCCACGCTGATTCCTGCTTTTGCGCAAAATGAGCTCCTTTGGGCTCGGTTGGACACGAAAAGGACATCATGAACGTCGGTCACATTGGATAAATGTCATCAACAAGATAGTAGCCCATGCTGTAGCGACGTTCAATGGTCGTGAATTGCATCGTCAATGCCCTACCGTGCAAGACGTCATTGAAGACGTTCGAGTGGTTGAGGACGTTTATGTCATTGTTGGATCCAGGGACACCAAAAAATGCATGTCAAATCCAGAGTCAGTAGTCGGGGACTACTTCTAGCAAAATTATTGGATGAGAGCCTTTGTGGCCACTAGTGTATTCGCTTCTTTATGTCGTTGAGCAATTTCTCCACCGCCAGTACATGCAGTCGATGATGTCAAGTATGTCGGGGAAGTCGTGGCGTGCTTCGTGCATACGAAATAATTGTTGGCAGTCTTGGGTTGTGGGCACCCTCAGATATTCTTGCACCGAATGCATTGCGAATGCGCTTGTAGAATCGTTTCAAGCATTCTCGCCCCATGGTCTCGGCGACGTGCAAATACTCGTTGAACATATCAAAACATCCACTGATCGCGAGCTACCGATTGCCGATGTACACTTTTGTAGCATTGAAAAGTCTTGCTGTCCAACCTCGTCCGACCGCTGCTGGAAGTATTCCTAACGCGCCGCCAAGGTATTTTCTATGCGCAAGAATTAATCACTGAGCATACAGAACCGGTAGCAAAATACATCTCCCCCCATTGTGGTTTGTCAGAGAAATAGTCCTCCACGAATTGAGTGGCGGCAGCTTCTCGTCCCCGGTGCACATACCTCCTAGATCGGACATCAGGAGCCTCCGCTATAGGAGGCTACAAATAATAACTTGCAGTGGCTGATTGAATCATCGAATAAGGTTGTTCATATTCTCGTCGTCTGAACAATCATCATCAGCGCCATAGTATGGATTTATAATTTGCAAGAGGATTGGAAAAAAATATAGAAAAAAGAAAGAAAATTGAGAGTAAATGAAAAGAATGAGAAGATGATGGTATGAAAATGAAGTGGAAAGATATAGGTATTTATAGGAGGGGTTGAGATAATTTAAAAAAAAAAAACACCAAAAAATTGCAAAAAATTGATCAAAGACTGTAGTCTAACAACACAATTAAAAAAGGAAAAAAATAATTATAAAATATAATTTTTGAATTTTTTACAAAATAAAAAATAAAATTTGCATACATGATGCTCACCAGAACGCACGGCAAGCGGGCATGACGAACGCTTGTGATTGGCCGAGAAGGGAAAGACGAGTGGCGAGCCAACCCGATTTTTTTCCTTCCCGCCAACCACCCCGCAATGCATCTAGCGTGCGTCCCCTCCCGAAAAAACAGGCCACAACGTTCGCGTTGCAGGTGCCCTTATATCCGAATTCATCCTATTATATTCGACTTTGATTATATTACTAATATGAAAATACATTATCGGACTATATAACATCAGGTTTGTGCATCTGAAAGTTTGAAGCACACTGTCTGAATATGATATCATCTACGAGTCTTGATTTATCCGGCAGTTTGATATAAATTTTTATAATATTTACATTATATTACTTAACATGCATATTATATTATATGACGACCATAATAAATATTCGAAATTACAAAGTAATGTCTACATTATAATTTTTTAGTTGTTAGAGATCAAGTGATATAATAGAGTTATAAACAACATTGATAATATAAGTATTAATTTGTAATTTTTAAGCAAATACAAAAAAATAAAAATAAATCAACCATCGAATCATAAAAATGGTATTTTCCCATGGATTTATAAGCATATATAAGGCAT
Organism: Monilaria moniliformis; assembly: GCA_034509125.1. NCBI lineage: Eukaryota > Viridiplantae > Streptophyta > Magnoliopsida > Caryophyllales > Aizoaceae > Monilaria > Monilaria moniliformis. The sequence goes on from JAYDZE010000007.1 coordinate 212,563, forward strand.
AACCAATCGATGATTGTACGTCTTTTTATGTAAACTAAAAAAAAATATTTTAATCTGTATGATAGCAAATGACAAAACTGGGCATCTGCATCAGCAATTTTATGGTCCCATAATATCCACACAAAAATAAAAAGAAACAAATCCCATGAATAAAAATCATTAAGATAAAAAATTGATATTGCAATAAAATATCAGCCCAAAATTCGTAAACTATTACATAATTATTCCATTATTACATGAAATTACAACAGTTAAAGATGCCTAAAACAACATAATAGTTGAGATAACTTGAACAGCTGAAAAAATATTTCAAAGACATAATGTACAGAAATTCCTATTTTGCTAGTCTGCAGCTCAAGAATTCAAGTTTCAGCATATCCTAACAACTCAATATAAGGCTTCATACCTCCAACTAGTATTCCTTGGTCTTTTGCCTCAGTTCATTCAACTCCTTCTCGATATCGGGGTCTTGAAACTTCAATGCTGCTGCAACGGGTCTCCCCGGTGGAAGCTCTCCCTTCTGTTCGACAGAAATAGGCAAACTCGATAAACATGATGCTGACACGTCAATTACAAGTGTTTCTGATGATCGAGTTAGTTACCTTGGTGCTTCCAGAGAGCTCTTTCTTCAAGTCCGCGAGGTCATCATCGACTGATGAGGTTTCGAGCAAAGCAAACTGCAAAATGAGAAATGCAGTCACAACTCTATGTATAGATTCTGCACAACTCTATTTAAAGATTATAACTACCTTGCCTTCAAGCTCGTCGCCCGTTAGTTGATTAAGAGCTTCTGCCTGAGATTCCATCGCCATAACTGTCGAAGAAGACAACAAAATCAACTGATCTTTGATTGTGGTTGTAATGTTCATATGAAGCAAGAACTAAGATGCATTGGTTCGTTGCTTAGTGCAAATTTTAATGAAACTCGAGCAACCAAAAGACTTTGAAGCAAGGTTTCTGCATTACATCTTAAACATAGCTAATGAATTTGAAGATCGAATATCCCTACATAGTAGATTGAGTCTGACAACTTCATAATCGTTTCGTATGTTTCTTCGGCTACCGTCTCAACTACTAAACTAGGTGATTAAGGTGGAATTCTTGCATATTGATAAATATTGAACGGTCACTAACATAGCGAGGCAGAAGCTCACTTTGCAAATAAAATGTAGTAAAGTAGATTGGATTACCTTTTTCTTCCATCTTCTCAAACGCAGAAAGAGCACTACTAGTATTTACATTCCCCAACATCTCACTCACTTTCGTTGCAGTTCTGAAAATAAGATGGAGAATTGCTGCAAATTGAAGTAAATTAAGAAAGAAGATTGCAAATGGTAATAATGGAAAGCGAGAACAAACTTGGCTGATTGAGCTCGTGCTTTGAGAGTTTCTTTTTTTGACTTGGCCTCTTGTATCTTGCTTTCCAGCAGCTGCAGGACAAGATGTCGACTAATAAAACGAGAATATATATATATAAGTCTATAGACAGCTATTATTTTTATTCTAATTAAAGGGGAAAAGAGAATGCAAGTTACATTTATGTAGCTTCACGATACTTGCGTGATAAAAAGTGCATCAAAAAACACGAAATAAAAACTGAAGAGACGCACCCTTGTATTGGAGACGAGGTTCTCAACTACGCTTTTCTGCTGATCAAGCTGAGCCTTCAAAGAATTCGCATTATCCTGGAAATAACAAATGGTGACATGACGTAACACATTGATAACAATGAACTGCAATGTAATTACGGTAAACTTGCATCACTTCAGTATAATAAAAAAGTGAATGATTTGCATTGTCCAACCAAGTAGAAGAAAGTCCTTACAGCGTAAGATTTTCTACGCTTGAGAGCTTCACGAGCAAGGTCCTCATCACCCTTACTCAGAGCAAGTTGCGCTCTACCATACCTGTGATTAGACTCTAAAGTGAGTGCTGCAGGAGAGTGAAACGAAATAGTATGACAGATTCACGGCTCTTACCAATCTTCAGACGCCTGTTGTGCAGCTTTATATTTATTTTCCATCTGTTTCTGAGAAGCCAAGACCTAAGCAAGAGATAAACAGAGTGATCATAGCTTGCCTTCCCACAATAAATTCTTCTTCGTGAATTTTTAATTGACTATATGATATTGCAATGAAGGAAACGTGCCAAGAAATAAACATTTGTAGGGCTATTCTGGCCTTCCAAAGCAACCCCCGACCCAAGACCAAAAAGAAGCCACCTCGACGTTCAAACCCTCTTACATCCCCAACTTTGTCTCTAGTACACTATAACCCCCATGAATTTGATTTCTTTCGAAATATATGCAGAATGAAATTCAAAAGAACCGACTAAATACCAGATGTAACTAACACCACATTAACAATGGAAAACACCATTTATCATAAACTCATCCCCTCGACGTACATACAGACACCATTTAAAATAAAAAGGGAGAAAACAATGTCTAATTATGTGTGTGTGTGTGTTATACGTCAGTGCAAATTGAGAATATTTGGGAGACCACTCAGCCTAGGTATATGGTCTTTGTACAGGAATCATACTTCAATTTTCTTGTATCTAATTATAGGACAATCTGTCCTCAATAATAAATGTTTCGTTGTTAAGCAACTGTAACCTATGGTGTCATCAGTGTTGTTGTGTTTATAAACTATGTAATAGTTTAGCCACTCACACTCAGTTTTGAATATATTGTTCTCATCAAGCTCTTAGCTGATTCCATGACAACAATCTATAGTGCCATAAAAGATTGATTGCTATGGTTTAAGCTAAATCAGAGTATTATAAACCCTCCTGCCAACCCCTCACCAAGAAGAAAATTCCGAAAAAAGAGTAATATGTATGAGTTCCGAAAGGGTTAAATAACCTTTGAGGAAAGAAAATACAGAGTAAAAGAAAAGCAATCATAACATGCCATACTTGTGCTGTAGCTTGACGCAACTTGATCAAATCGTCGTTCATCTCTATAACGGTTTGTTCCAGTATTTTCTCAGGGTCCTCAAAGGAGCTTATTACAGCATTTGCATATGACTACACTTAAAAAGAGTTGAAATGCGGTCAGTAACATTTGGTTGCCGATAATGCTCAAAAGAATCTCGTATGTAAACAACCTTAACAACTCTAGCAAACCGATCAAAAAGATTCATCTGAGTACCAAGTCCACCCCCTCCAAGGCTGTTACATCGGGATCTACTGGAGTAAGACAGCCGTACAGCTGTATATACCGGAGTACCCACTGCCAAGAAAAAGGAAAAAAGTGGGGATCTACCATAAATACAGGGAAAAATACATTTCATCCGTTATTAGAAAGCACAAACAGTATTAAACTAAACGAGAAAAAAAAAAGATGTCATCATGCAGAGTAAGTTTTTAACTACTTCAGCAAAAGGACTAGCACTTAATATGCAAACATGACAAGACAAGATGCATCCAATTACGCATCAAACACAACGTGAAAATTTGGCATCATTCAAAAGCAAAAGTGACTATACAAGACCTACGAACAAATCATAAACCAACAAGAGCTCCTCAAACCTGTCGCTCAAGGCAAAAAAGATCACAGAAATGAACATAACTAACAATAACTAACACCGGATTTTCCACAACTCTTTACACAATCTCCAAGCAAATACTCCCTACATCCTCAAATAAGTGTCCCGTTTCAGAACCCATGGTAAAATTTCTTCAAACTTCCCATTTTATCCTTGTCCTTAATGCAATCCTTTACCTTGTTAGTTTCCAATGAAATAACTGTGAATAATAAGAGTAAAATTGCTCACTTATTCGGGAATGGAAGGAGTACACAAATGAAAACCTTTAGCTCTAACTTATACACATATACTTAATTTTGCATCAATTGAACAAACATATACAAAAAGCTTCACCATCCACTGCATTCCGCTAGAACAGTTAAATGATTCAAACAGAATAAATCTCCCAAAACCCACACCAAGAGATATAGGCAAAGTAAATTCAACAAACAAACTAGCAGTACCCAATGCTCAACAACTTGTACCTACCTCTGACATTTTCAATTTCCAATTACTCAATAACCAAAATCAAAAACTTAAACAAACCCATTATCACACAACGCCAAAAACGAAAAGGGTTTGCACCAACGACACAACACAACACGAACCACAAGAAATCTCAGAAATTACCTCCACGGCCGAAAAAAGATGGCCTGAACGGCACAATGGCCGCTCGATTGCACGACGGAGAAGAGGGGCTAACCGTAGAGGAAGCCATGCTTATCCCTGCTATCGGCGCTCTTACGGCCATCACCATCGATACTTGTTGTCTTCTTTTATTTTATTTTATATAATTTTTTCTCTGCAAAAACGAATTCCCGATCTTCTATGAACAGGAATAGGCAGCTCGATGGAGAGAGCAGAAGATAGCAGCTCTCAGAATCAAATAGTTCTGCAGGAATCACAGTGGCTTTTGTTTTCGGGTTTTTCTGTTTTTCGTTTTCCTTTTTTCCCCGATTTAATTGTTCTGTTTTGTTTGTGGTTTGTAAGGCGAGAAGGATCAGATTATAATATTTTTGTTTTATTTATTATATTTAGATTTTTTATTTGTGAAGACACTGAAGTGATTAAAATTAAAAATGTTTTCTTTTCAATAGCATGATTTGTTGGGGCAATTGTGTTGGGCTGGTTTTAATGTTTCAGCTGCTGTTTTGTTGGGCCAGTCATGGTTTAGTATCCACATTCCAAATAGGCATTCCACCATTTGAATTTGAACAGAGGGAGTCTTGTGTGAGATCAATAAAATCAAATTAACATTAGATGTAATTTGTATGGCCACATGTATATCTTAAGAACATTGAGATCATCTCATACAATACAAGTTCTAAATTATAATATATTATTAATATTAAACGTGAGTTTGAATATACGAAATCTCAGAACAGTTTTTGTGTTTGGTTATGTATATTTGTTCTTGTTACTGTTAGTACGTTTTTCAATGATCGGTTATTTGCTCTGAGGTAACTAGGAATTAATGTGGACCATTGATCTTATCATGAGCATTCTTAATTTTCATTGAGAATGAAACAAGATATGGTAATCTTTCACAGCTTGAAAAGGTAACAAAATACACATTTCATTAATTTACACAACTCCAAACAACACAAACACCTTTTTCACAGGGGAAGACCTGCTGCTTATCAAGAGACTATTACACTTTCACACAAAGTGGAATATATACATATATCATTAGCCTGTTCTCTCCCCTGTCCTTTACAAACTATACAGCCTTGCCCTACAGTTTTGAGGAACAAGCCTGTAACCTAAGGCGAGCAACCAAGTGTAACGCCCCACCAATATCTGTGACCCTTAAGTGTGCATTTACGAGACAGCTCTGTTTTCCTGTTCAGTAGAATGCGTCCTCATGAAGTTTTCGGATGGATTCTGCAATCAGGTGATAATGAGAAGTTAGCACCACGAGATCGGAACTCACCTCATTTCTTTATGGGTGAGAAGATATTTTGGTACACTAACTATTGAAAGAAATAGCAGAAGAGACAGTTAACAGATGACGAGGAGGATGAATTCTCTACCCAAATTATCTGTGTGTTGTTGGACGTGCTTACAATGCGCGGTTCCTATCATTCAGTCCATCTCTAAAGCAGGTTTTTTCTAATCTGTCTCCAAGCCTTGTGAATCGCATTTAGTGAATACCTATCTAGCTTGAGGGGATAATAGCATCTGTTTTTCAGGCCTTGACTATATAAATGATAACATGTTTCTTTATCCACACCATGTTAAACACAAATCCACCTCTGCTCCCTAAAAACACTGCATCATAGCACAGCTCCTAACCTAAGATCCATGATTAATTTCCAGCTCTACACAACCACATTCATCTTATGTATCTCAATAGTTAACATTTTGCATTTGATTACCATAGATGAGAAATTAAGCAGATAATTCAAATATCAATCATCATTCAAAAGCCACTTTACACACAAACCACCACTTTCTCAGTGCATCAACACTATACCACAGCTCAGTTTCCTAGCCAAAGAACATTAATAAACAATATCCAGCTCTTCTCAACCACATCCATATCATTTATCTCAAAGCAACATCATGCATTTGGTTATTCTTGACGAGAATCTGGAACCATTCAATGCGTCAGCTTACACACATCCACCACTTTCTCATTGCACCATTCTCCCTACACGCATTGCACTATAGCTCGATTCCTAGCTAAAGACACATGAAAAATATCCAGTTCTACACAACCACATTTGTCTCGTTTTTCTCATAAACAAGATTATGCATTCGATTACTCTACATGGTAGTTCGATAATGCTATTCAAATATCCATCACCATTCGAAACCCTAATATCCCTAAAGAGTAACACACCAATAATTCAAATACCTATTTTCATGCAAAATTGAGATCATATGATGATAAAGGATTCTTTCATTCACGAATTTGGATATCTTTCCCACGCAATTAGCAATTATCAAAATGAACGTTATCAAAATCATATCAAACCTGAGGAAATTTCAGTTTATCAGCGTAACCATCGATCTCCTCCGGAGAACTACAATCCTTGAGCGTCTCGAAGAGCGAGAGGGAGAACTGCTTCGAAACCACCTCCACGTCGAAGTAAATTAACCCGGAGCTAGGAATATCGACCTGAATTCCCCTCACCGGGAGCCATAGAAACAGCTCCTGAGCCGTAACGCCTGTCAAATTAGAAATCCTCCCGTAGCTGATGCGACCGGTGATGTCGCATTCGTACCGTAGGCGCGTCTCGAACAAGGTGTCGCACGGCGAAGGAGACGGCAAGCGGAGGCGGAAGCCGCCGGATGCGGGGTCGACGGAGAAACCGGAGATGCTTTTGGGGAATATGCCGATGGGGAGGCCGTGGGAGCTGAGGATGTCGTAAAACGTCACCAGCCGCGCCGATTTGGGGTGCGGATTGTGTTCCGCCATAGCTAGGGTTATTGCGGTGATGAGGAGCATCGCCATTGTTATTGGATTGCGCAACACCATTGTTGCAGGAAATTGAAATTGAGAATGGGAATTGGGGTTTAGAAAATGCAATTGTCTGCCTCTCTCGCTCTTCTCTCTCCTTATAAATAGGTTTTTGTTTGGCCTCATTTGCTTGTTGGATATATAATTTCAGCTCATCGTGTTATCCCGTTTCCCTTACTTTTTTAATTTGTTCTTTTTATAAAAATAAAATCGGGAATATGCGGATTTATGAATGTTCCGTAGCAATGAATAACTTGAGGTATTAGAGCATTGATAGCCTAAGACATCTGCGGATTTATTCATGAGTTTCATAATAATATTTTCTTTAGAATTTTATCCCTGCAATAGAGAGATCGAGCTTTAACTTTTCTTTACACTATTCATCTTATGAGTTTCATAATAATTTTTTCTTTGAAATTTTATCCCCCCGCAACAGAGATCCAGCCTTAACCTTTCTTTACACTATTCATCTTTTATTTTTTAAAATTATTTCATAATTCATATAATTTATAATTCCATAATTAAATCCGAATTAACTTAAATAATATAATTAAAATTCCAAAATTATGTGCGTCAATTTTTGAAAATTACAGTAATAAAAAACCTAAATTACATTACTGAAAACAGAAAAATTACATAAATTAAACTTCTAAATTACATAAATTAAAATTCTAAATTACATAAATAAAAACGAAAACTAAATAAATCTCAATTTTTGCTTCAAACTGAGAAGGATAAGGCAGTGGTTCTCAACTTGTTCCTTCGTCATTTTAGATGTGTCGGCAGACTTGGCTTCGAAAAACAACTTGAGCAAGGCGGCGCAAGTAGTGTTTTCTATTGTGCTTCTCATGTTGTTCCAATCCTCCATCGTTGCAGTGGTTGTTAAAGACGTGGTCGTGCCTTTTCCCTTGCGTTTCGCCGTCTTTTGACCAATGGGGCGGCTTCTACTCGGCTCCTCGCTCAAAACGGCCTCGAGTTCAGCATCTCCGCTCATACTAAATTGCCCGTCGGACGTGTGCTTTGTACGCTTCGGTGCGGCCGACCCGTTGTTTGCCCATTTTTTTGCAAAAGCGAGCCTTCTCCCACTTCTTGACATACTTGAACGGTTTCTTGTTCTCGTTCAAGTATGTGGACAGCGTGTCCTTCAACATGTCCAACTCACTTAAGTCGCTCTTTCTCTCCCTTTTGGTGGAGTTGTAGATTGCATAGAATTTGAGATTTCGGAGTTCACTCTATCATAGTGGCCCTGAACCATACGAGCGGTGCGTTCAGGTGCGCCTTGAGGGCGTACCATGTTGTACCGGTTGGTCACATTTGCCCAGAACGACGCCCCCTTCTGTTGGTTGCCAATGATTGCGTCTTCATTGATGTTGACATATACTTCGAATATGCGCATCGTCTCATCCGCGGAGTATACAATTCTGGTTTCGGGCTTGGACATATCCTTCTCGTCTGTTACGTTGATGGAGTCGAGCTGTGGGGAAGACGACCCGAGACAAGGAAAGTCGTAAGCCACCGGTTGATGTCCGCCGGAAGCATTTTCATCGTATCCAAATAAGAATGGATCGATCCCTTGCAATAACAAATTTTGAATTATCGCTTCATGGTTGAGAGTATTAGAATGATGTGTGGCAATAAGAGAAAATGAAAAAGAAGAGATTAGTGTAAATCTAGTGTGATAGATGATGTAAAGAGATGATGAGTGGATGTGTGGGTGTTGGTATTTATAGAGGAAAAATAAATAAATAAAATTGGCCGTTAGAATTTTTTAATATATATATATATAGTAATGATTAAAATAATGGTCAATCGCGCCTCGAGCACGTGTCAAGCGATTGACCGCGCCTGGCGAGTGCATGACACTCGCACGTCGCAGCCAACTGCGGCCCGCGAGCCGTTGCCAAGGCTCGAGTCGGCGGCTCCGAGGCCTGCAATGTGCGGGCTGGGCGGGTGGCTCGCGATGTGCTTACCCTAACATACTTCCAATCCGTTTGTCGCCCGCTAATGCAGAGGAGAGAGTCTCCGGCTCAAGCCTTAGCCGCGGCTTGTAGGTCGATTTTTCCGCCACGCACACGTCACAAGCACTCGTGTCTCTCGGCCAATCAGAGGGCGAGTGAAATGAATACACAAGGCGTGCGATTTTGGAAAAAATTAACTATTTTTGAATATTTTTTTAAAAACTTGCAAAATTATAAATAAATGTATTTAAAAAAATATTTAATAACTAGCCGATGGGTAGTGTTAAAAAATAATACCAAGCGACTATTCCAACGACGTTCCATTTTTTATTTTAATTTATTTCCCCTCGTATAAATAACTCAAACACTTCATTTCTCTCCTAAATTTCACTATGTCTAACTCTCCCAATACTTCCAACCACCAAGCCGTGATTCAACATCTTTTATCACAAGGAATCGATCCAACTCTATTTGGATATGATCCAAATCAACTTTGGAATGGCTTCTCAAGAGGCACATTCCGACTCTTCTTTCTCGGCTCGTCGTTCCCACATCTTGACGTTATCAACCTCTCGATGAAGTGGAGAGGCCCAAGGCCGATGTCCGAGTTGTGTACTTCGCTGACGAAACCATACACATCTTCGAAGTGTGTGTCAATGATAGCGAAGATGCAATCACCAGAATCAACAAAAAAAAATCATCATTTTAGGAGAAGGTTGCCAAGAAGTACAATGAGGTAGTCTCTCAAGGCTCCCCTTAACACACAACTCGTATGGTTCTAATGCATTCCGATAAAGTCAACCTCGAACTCTCCAAATTCTGCACCATTTATAACGCAATAGAGAATGATAGAAGGAACGATTCAAGTGAATCAGACATTTTGAAAGATGCAATGTTCACATACATGAACGAGAACAAGAACTCTTTCGTGTAAAGGTTCGTCATTGCGGAAAGTGGACATGCAACGAATCATCGGACCGTACGGAACAAAACATACCTCCGACAGTCAATTCGGAACAAACGTCGACCTTATTCCGAACAAGGAGTCAAGTAGGAGTCGTTCCATAGGCTAAAAGGCGGCAAAACGCAGGAGAAATGAGAAGACGACATCCTCAAGCAGTGCAGCAACAAAGGAGATTGGTCAAATAAGGCGGGCACTAAAAGGAATGAACAACGCCGCATTGCAAAACCAATGCAAGATACATCTCAAATCACCGAAAAACAAGCAATGATTCTTATCAAAAAATTTAATGAAGTAGTTGGATATGACTTAAATTGATTTTAGTTTATAATTATGTAATTTTCGACTTTTAATAATGAAATTTTAATTAAATTATGTAATTTTTTCGATAATGTAATTTTAGTATTTTAATTATATAACTTTAAATTTTAATAAAATTTATATTTTAATTATGTAATATATATATATATATATATATATATATATAAAAGAAAGAATAAAAATTTAAGAAAATGACAACCAATACTATCTATTGTGTAAAAAAAATGTCGTGGATGCTCTTAGTGGATGAAAAAAATGCTTCCCAACTTGTAAATCTCCCTAGATCTTCTAGACGAGCACCAAAAACTAATAATTAATCAGATTTCGATCTTATCAGCGCGTAATACTGATCGGAGGAGGAGGGCTCTACAAATTCGTCCGGCGTGACTTTCGTCTGTGATTCTGTCTCCCCTTCCGTCTCTTTAGACAGCGAATACTCCACTTCACTCATTTCCTGCACAGTGATTTTGGGTTTTCTTTTGAACATGGCTGGAGAAAAAAGTAAATAAGTGATAGAATAGGTCAATCTTCTGACAACTATTTTGATTTTTTCAATGAAATAAAAATTGTGAATAAATTTAGTCTTTTGAAAAAATAAATGATATTTTGTAAGTGGTGGGACCCAATAAGGTTATATTTGCTTTATTACTCAATATTGGCCAGAAAACTCTACATTAATAAAAGTGAATAAAAAACTCATAAGATTTATTTTTTTGGCTATATAATAAATATCACCCTCCGATTACCAATACATACTATCACCATCTAACATCAAATTCCTGCAATATATGCCACCTTACACAATCACAAGAGGCTCCTATTTATTTCTTAATCTCAAATCAATAGCTTTGAGGAATTTGGTCATCATGATTCATGAAAATTCCAGGCAACGAGGGACGAAATCGGTTATAGGATTGTGTAAGCTATAGCTCAGCTCATGAAATAGATTCTTTGCAATTTCACACAACTATCTTACATACAGCATCGGTCCACTACCAAATTTAATTCAGAATTCAAAGCCAAGAAGACATCATCGTTAGAGGTGAATACCACAGCCTTCATGGCATGATGAAACATCCTACTTGACTCGTAGACATTCGTTGTCCAGCTAATAACGATCATAATGCCTGAACAAAAAGGAAATTCGAATCCAAAATGTCAATAATCATGTCAAAAATTGAGTTGGTACGTAAAACATCAGAATAGCAACATAAACAAGAGGCAACATGATGAAAAGAAAATAGCTTGTTAGATGTTCATCTCAAAGCAAACAACTGCCAAGAGCAAAATCATTCTGAAGGCTCGACGCATTTACATCATATAATTTAAACATGTCCATACAAACCAATTATGAAAACCCATGAATGTTAAGTTATCTTCAGCCACCTATTTTCGCATTTTCTAGTATTAAACCATATGCACGGTTGCTTGTATATGTTTCCTATAGTATGCATTTTCAATCAATACATAAATAATGTCTGATTCTGCTTGAAAAGGCAAAAACAACTACTTTGGGATATTGTTACCAATTCAAGAGTTTTATGTGCTACATTCACAAGAGAGAGAAGCATGATGCTGCAACTGGGTAGCAGAAAATGTTTCATGTCACAGGAACTGTACGTTAATGAATAAAGGAACTACAGACTTGATTTAAAATGTGTGCAATATAATATTATACGAAAGCACAGTTTTGAGTATTATAAAAGTCAGCTAATGATGCATCACTATTTCTCCAACAATGCAAACAGAAGTAAACACGAGAAATAAGGCATCAGATACAAACCTGTGACGATTGTAATCTCTTGAACATTCTCTTGACCGAGATCGAGATCTCCGGTGACTCCTTGAGTCATAGCTGCGAGAACGATCTCTCTCCCTCTGACATTCTCTGTCATACCCACGATCACGGTCTCTGCTCCTGCGATCATGATCTCTTCCACGGTCACGGCTATCACCTCTGTCACGATCCCTGCTGGATTCCCTATCACGGTCATGGCTCCTTCTATCTCTTGACCTGAACCAGATAAGAATGTCTCAGTTCAACAAACAGCTAAAGAGAAAAGAGACACTATATTTTATCAAAAAAGATTGCAAAACAACCTTTTCTCTTCTTCATAGGCTTTACGTTTCTTGTCTTTCTCTTCCTGGCAATTAAAAAGAAAAAATTGTAGCTAAAAGCTCTTTGTTTCCTCATATCACAAAATTTTGCAGACCAACAAGGATTTCCACTCCATCAAACAATATAAAAGGCACAATCTTCCACAAAAATGTGAGGAACCCAAAGTACCTCAACCAAAAGATGCAAATATAGGTATTAACATAACCAGTGAAACACTTCAGAAGTATATACAAAGATACTAAACCTAAGTTTAATATGATAATATAGTGAATTCTTCAAACAGGGATCTTATCATCATAAGCAAAGCAATCTTGTTAAGTTTGCTGTTTAAGTTGAATGAGACAAAGCAGTAGTAGCAGGTTACGTAAACCAATGATACCTGAAGTTCAGCCAACTTTTCACGTATCTGCATGTAGCCTAAGTGGAGCTTTCCGCCAAAATGATCTGCTAAACGGCGATCACTGAAATCCACATGCACAATCTCTTGTCATATCAATCTTAAGAAGTGCATATCGGTGTAGGAGCCTGGCAAATTTTCTAGCTACACAAACATAAAAACAGAAAATAACGCACATTCTTTAGCTGCAAAAGTTATCCTCGTAAAACTGGGCCCAAAAGCCTGCTGGTGACA
>JAYDZE010000007.1:225648-252020 GCA_034509125.1 Monilaria moniliformis
CCGTAAGTAACAGAATATTCGCAGTTCATACCAGACTGGCAATTTGCATTTGGGCTACTGAATGCAGCATCACAGAAATCTTGATCACAAGTTATCACCTTTCCACTGGAGGAAGCCGTCAAGTCATACTGCTTTAATTTTATCTGGAGGATTGAAAAATAAACATAGAGCAAACATTCTCGATAAGAAGAAACTTGCATATAAAAGAGGTGTACGTTGGATTGCAAAAAAAAGTATCAGCACAATCTTGAGATTCCATTAGAAACATGAAGAAAAGCACAAAATAGAAAAGAGGAAAGGACAAATGGGAAAGGAGAAAGGAGCATACATGTAGATCACTTTTAGTGGGACACCTGTCGCAGTTGTGACAATTCACCCATAAAATATCACTTCCTGTATCTACCTGGACATGATAGTCAACTGGCGGAGACCCAATGGTAATTTTGGTGTAATAGAGCCTGTATCAGTGAATCAAATAGACATTGCGATTTACAAACACAGAGTTTTCAAGTTCTGAAACCAAGATAATAAGCAATTTTGTGGAAATAAAGCCTACATCATTTATCAATTAGCTAGACAAACACAGCACTTCGTGCTGAAACAGAAACAATCATTAGCATTACCAATTAGTATACCATTACATATAGATTAATAAAAGAGTGTTCCCACCACCATTATATACATCAATAGCGACAGTTGTGTTCCACTGTCAAAAGATGATGCAGCCTAGGGAAATGTTCAATTTACTGATCGGTTTTAATTTATATTTGCCACAAAATGAATGCCGGCATTGAGGAGTCTTGAATTTCTTATGCCCCTTACGAGGATCATCAATAGAAATTACTCTCTCTCATTCTCATTCCCTAGTTCTATTACCCCCTACCAAGCATCCTCTAAGATATATTTATAGCTAAACCTAAACTTAGTGTGAAACTATTTTCATCTATAAATTGTTTATAGCAATACCATTTCTCTAGGTTAAAGATGCAAATGGATGGAAGTCATATTTTAGCCTTTAAGAAGATACAGTATGCTTCATTCTCCAAAACTGCATCTTTCAGCATCTTTCCTAGAGTGATATATCAACATCAACAAATTGACAAAAAACAGTCGGAACTAGCCCATCCAGCAAACGTCCTCATGATTTAGTAACTATACAATATAACTAACGGCAACAAACCAGCTAAAGGAATAATCTCACAAAGAAAGAACAATACAACTTGAAAATTTATCTATACGGAGCCAAGACACTACAACACCATATCAATTCAATCATGCACTACTCATAAGGTTCTGAAATACTGCAACAAGGCCATATAATTGAATTTCGAAAATAACAATATACATTTCAAAGATTCAATTTTTAAGCCAAGCATTTCAACAAACACATAAAACGCAGACAAAAAATCACTGATGAGTGTGAAAACGTACGCAGCGCTAGTGGGCGAGCCATCGCCGCCGAGCTGAAAATCAATGGCCGCAAGCATTCTGCCGTGGCGCCGCGAGTCGTGAGCTCTGAGCGCTCCCAACGCCGCCATCCCCTCGCCGCGGCCGCCATACTTGTGATGAACTTCAAACACCAAATTGCCCACCACCACACACATCACCTCTGCCAAAATCAACAAAACCCAAAACAAAAGCAAGCACCTTTTCCCGGAATCCATTGCCACCGCCAACAGATTACTTCAAAAGATTTGAAATTGTCAACAAACAAAGTCAAGCCTGTATGAATGAATCGAAATCTCGGAAGAAGACAAATTTTGGCGGTCAAATAAATGTGAAAGTTAGCCGAAAAAAGGAATCAGAAACAAGAGATGGATTAACCAACTGGAGAAAAGAAACAAAAGAGATGAGCTTTGATTTAGTAAAATTGAATATAATGGGTCGGCAGATTCCTTTGGACTCAACCTCAAATCTACGGAAGTAACGAAAAAAAAGATGTTCTTTTCTTACAAGGATTCAATTCAACAACAACTCAGTTTCTCTCTCTAGCTTCTGCAAAGTGTAGTGTCTGAAAAAGGACCTTCTGAGAAAGTCAGGTCGTGATCTCACGAACTGTTTGTATCTATATGTATGTATTTATTTCTGAATTCTGACTCGCATTCTTGCTTTGTGTCAGACCACAAGCCTTGAAAATAACAGCCCATCTTTCCCAGTTTATTAAACTTTAAATTACAATATTGTTTGGGTTCTCTTTTTGAGGTAAAAATACTGTTTAGATTCTATGACCTACCCTTTCTAGGCCTTGAGAAATTTATATCATTATTAATTATTAATTTGTTATTGAATAATACCCATAATTGATAATATAGATGGCCGGTGTCATTTAATTTTTAAATAAAATTCATAACATTGACCAAAGTTGGAGTCAAATCATAAAGTCATAGTAAAATAAAAGTCTTGTCCCAATGGTTGAGTCAAATAAAATTGAAGTAAACGGCTGCTCACATACGATCTTTTTTCTTTTCTTTTTTTGAAAAAATCAAATCGATTCAGTTAAAATTGATTTACCTAATGAATTATGATCTCTCGAAAATTGGTGGGAAAATGACTATTATATAAATGAATATTAATATATTATTATTTTGTCAAATACATTAATTATTATACTTTTATGCGGGTGACCATAATATAATTGCTTGATATTTGGACATATCATGAAATTAGTTTGGATTCATAAACAAATGTGGTAGCTAGAGTTGAAAATTGTGTTTTGATGTTCTGCAATGCCTAATAATACTTAGTTTTGTAACTAGTACGAAGTTAAATATTTTAATTTGAATAAATACGATCTAATTTTTGTTACAAGAAAATAATTATTAAGAAAATTTATATATATTAACTTTTTTCGTAACATTCTAGCTCAAAGGGCTAGCCTGAAACCGATTGAATTAAAGTTATGGCCAACACATTTAGCCCAAAATAAAAACGCCCAATTAACCCAAACAAAAAATAGTCAGAAATCGAATAGGCTGACCTGAAATTAAATGAATTGACTTGATTGACATCCTTAAATATTATTAGGTTTCAAAGGTTGCATTAAAGCTACAAAGGTTCGTAAGTCGACTAACAATTAACCCAAAATATTTACAAGGGAGAGATAAATCTGCCCTTTAAGGGATTTGGACATTTTAATTAAGTTTTGATCGATTATCAGAAATGTATGAAGTTTTAATTTATTTATAATTTTAACACGATCTTGAAAACATGTTCTAATGTCATAACCTTGTATAAAATTTGCACCTCAATTTTATTGGTCACTAAAATTTGACGCGGTGTGCCTCACTAGAGTTAGCATCGTAAAAAATGTGTTCGCACAACATTGGTACTTTTGATTATTTTAATATTACGCTCGACGTGTCAGCTTTAGATGTTTCAAATGTAATTTTATTTAGGTTGTACGTTCCCGCGTACAAAGTGACTTAACTTTTGATCTATTGGTACGAAGAATAACATTTCACCAATTAAGTTGCATTTCACCATCTTCAAATATCATGTTAAAGTTACAAAACAGATCAACGTTTGTATATCCCCTAAAAAATGTAACTAGTAATTTATATTTTATTGATTTACTAAATCTAAGATTTAAAGTCTCTTTATAGATATATCCAAGCGACACGACCTTCTTTTAATAAAAGTAAGATTTAGGGTTCAAACTTCACCAATCCATTTTTTCAATAAAATTATTAAATAAAAATAGAAACATGATCTAAGACTTTGATGTTTACTATTTGATCAATTTTTTATTAAATTTAATAGATAATTAGTGAATGAATGAATTTTCATTGAAAAATATAAAGATCAAAGAATCAAATTGATTTCCCTTCAATAAAAGATGTGGGTTTGCAATTGATTTCCAATTAAAATCACCATATACAGTTCAAATTTTGGCCGCCGTCACTCATTTCCTCAGTCACCCGCTTCACTCTGAAGTTCGTCGGAAAGAGGCAATGAAAGTCGGCGCTTCTCTCCGTCGCCGTTTCTCGCAGAAGTTCAGTGAGTGATTCCATCGAGCAGTTGGCGGGCATACCGCGCGGCAGAGTCTTTGTCGCGCAATTGCACTTTTTTGAATTCGAGGACTCATTTTGGTGAACGATTTTTACTAGCGATGCTACTCCGCGTGGCGTCGGTGTCATCCAAAGCCTCCCTTCGTCTCTTCCACTTCTACAAGAGCTCCAATTCCCTTCTTCAGCATTCAAAATGCATCACTTATTTCCGGCAGCGCCATACATCTGCTATACTGAAGGTTTTTTTTAATGCGAGGAACCAACCTAAAAGCCCCATGTCAATGGAGAGAAAAGCAAGAAATTTTTCCTCCGCTTCCGCTGAGGTTCTCCTCAAAAAAAATTCGACTGATTTGAGTAACCGAATGTCCAAAAAGGTGCGTAGACAGGCCCCGGATATGATTCTACGCGTGAAACTTGATCAATGCTCGAAAAATGGAGACTTGGCCGAGGCCCTTCGCCTCTACGAGGAGGCGAAGGCCAATGGCGTTGAGCTCAATCAGCATCATTACAATGTGTTACTTTACTTGTGTTCTTTAAATCCTGATGAGGGTGGAGAGAATCTTGAGAGATTTGATAAAGGATTTGAGATTTTCAAGCAAATGGGAGTTGATAAAGTTGCCCCAAATGAGGCAACGTTCACAAACATCTCTAGGTTAGCAGCTTCAAAAGAGGATCCAGAATTGGCTTTTAGTTTAGTTATAAAGATGAAGGATCATGGAATTGCGCCGAAATTGAGGTCGTATGGGCCGGCATTGTTTGGATTCTGTAAGCAGGGGATGGCAGATAAGGCTTATGAGGTGGATTCCCATATGTTGGAGAGTGGGGTGTCTGCTGAGGAGGCTGAGCTCTCTGCGCTCCTCAGGGTTAGTTCTGAAGTCGAGAGAGAGGGGAAAGTGTACGAAATGATGCATAGGTTGAGGGCAGCAGTGAGGCAGGTGTCTGAGGAGACTGCAGCTGTGGTGGAGGAGTGGTTTAGATCAAGAAAGGCTGCTGAAGTTGGAGCTGGGAAATGGGACGTCGGGAGCGTGAAGAGAGGGGTTTCGGAGGGAGGGGGCGGATGGCACGGCCAAGGATGGTTGGGGAAGGGTGATTGGAGACTGGTGAGGACTAGGATGAATGAGGCTGGGTTGTGTCAATCGTGCGGAGAGAAGCTCATTTGCATTGATATTGATCCACAGGAGACGGAGAATTTTGCCAAGTCGCTTGCTAAATTAGCTGCCGAGAAGGAAGTTAAGAACAACTTTGCACAATTTCAGGTGGTTCCCTGTTCTTTCTTTCAAGATCCTCTGCATTTATAGAACTAATATGTTATCTTGCTCACGCTTTTACTGGTATCGCAATATTATATATATGTGGAACTGATCACTGTAGAGAAATATAGTTGAGGTGTAGTTTTGTCAAATATGATAAGACTTTGTGATGCTAAGAGTGCTGGTTCAGGAATGGCTTCAACGGCATGGTCCATTTGATGCTGTGGTTGATGGTGCAAACTTGGGTCTTGCTAATCAACGCGCATTCAATTTTGGTCAGGTGTGCCTCTATATCTTTCCTCTCGATGCCAATGCAATAGACTAAGAAAAAGAAATTATCCTTGGGTATTGTTGAATGATAGCGTGGGTGCAATTACTCATGTTGGTGCTTTTCCGTTTGAAGATTAAGAGAGTTGTGCATCAGTTGTGTCAAATCAGCCCATCAAGGAAATTACCCCTTGTTGTTCTACACCAAGCACGAGTCAGAGGTGGTCCGGCTCAGCAACCTAACAACAAGAAATTGTTGGAAAGGTGGAAAAACGCTGGTGCACTTTACGCAACACCCCAGGGTTCAAATGATGATTGGTACTTAACCGTATTTCTCTATATACTCTAGCATTCGTGTGCGTGTGTGTGTGCGTGTGTGTGTGTGTGTGTGTGTGTGTGTGTGTGTGCAATATTGAAATTATAACTCCTCAGTAAGAAATTCATCCAATGGTAAGAATGCTGCATCCTTCAACAATCGATTTAATCTTCAGTTTGGGTTGGTATATATGTTGGTATAAAGTAAATTGGTAATTTGTTATACCTAAGAAAAACATAACTAATGCCTAATGCCTAATGCCATCTTCTTCTACTAATCTTGTGATCACAGTGTCCTTCTGTGCATCATTAAATGCTTTGGATCGACCATTTCTGTAATTGTGTTTAGTTTCTTTCGTTTATATAAAGTGTCATGAGACTTGTTCTACGAGTTGATGCTGCCAGCAGAATGTTCTCTCAGTCCCTATCTTGCAATACAGATGAAGTGATAATTTTTGTTGAATGGTTGAACCAAGCTTTAGAGATTCAACGAGCATTCACTGCTGTTCGCAGCTAGAGCAATTCCTCTAGCTTCAATTCTGTTTATGCTTTATTGTTGCTTCACGAAAAATCAAGAAAACGAATATACTTGCTTTACTAAAAAAAGATATGCAATCATATTTGTATCCTGCTGTTTGAAGACATATTTCTTGAAGCTATGCTGTTCATTTTTTATTTATTTTCTTGCTTTCCTTAGGTATTGGCTGTATGCTGCTGTGAGTTCAAAGTGTTTGCTTGTGACAAACGATGAGATGAGAGATCACTTGTTCAACCTTTTAGGCAATAGCTTCTTCCCCAGATGGAAAGAGAAGCACCAGGTAGTTCCTCTTCTTTCCTTTTTCTGATTTATTTCTTTATTTCACTAGTTTTTTGTTACAAGCTGAAGGTAAGACTGAGGTTCTAGGCAATCTTAGATGGTGCAATGAGACTAATTAAAGCTATTTTATCAGGTCCGGTTAAAATATGCCACGGAAGATGGGCTTACACTGCACATGCCACCACCATATTCAATCGTTATCCAGGTTGGTTAGTTTAGTTTTTTCACAGATGTTGAACGTAACTTCCTCGTGTTACATCTCGTGTTTCACTCAAATTCCACGAACATGGTATCAGGAGTCGGAACAAGGCAGATGGCACATACCAACTGTCACCGGGGATGATCTTGAGGCCCCGAGACAATGGATTTGCGCGACAAGGGCAAGACTGGACATATAGCTAGGTCCCGTTACTAGCAACTAGAACATTCTCCATTTTTTCAACGATAAAACTATGCCCTCTTGAGATTCACTCTCACACACATAAACTGTTTACATAATATATATAAGAAATTATGGATCCGTGCATCGCACGGGTGGAATACTAGTTTTTCTAAAAGCTCGAGTAAACATTGTGTTATTTCTGATGGCTAACTAACTTCACTGAGAAGTACTAGCATCATTGTAGATTCATTTATCAATGAGTTGCAGCTGTCTTTGTTTGATCTATTAACATTATATTACAATCTAATAAAAGTAACAATAATAAACTAACTGGATCTTACAGCATCTATTGCAAGAATCAAATTGTCAATTTTGGCTCCTGTTACTTCTTTAACTATCTTGCTATCCTTCAAAATCTTGAATGTAGGAACCACCTTGATCCCTAGCTCCTTTGCAAGTGGCTGCAAAAGGAAATATATACACATCAGATCAAACTCCATACATATATATATAGAGAGAGAGAAGAAGGATCCAGCGAGAATAATAAAAGTGTTACTCACCTTGTTTTCATCGTTGCAGTCGAGCTTCAAGAACACAACATCGTTGTATTTTTCAGACAGCTCCTGATATCTTGGTGCAATTACCTTACACGGTCCACACCTGCACAAATCATGTCAATTATTGTTTCACATCCATCAACTAAGCAAATTTACACCCAAAAAATGAAGGCCCTCATGCACACTTTCCACCAAGGAAGTGTTTATTTTTCATGCTTGATAAGATACGAACGAATATTTTTTATCTACTTATAAATCGAATAAAATTAGCTTAAAAATAGAAATTATTAAGTGTTTTGTGATATTCTAAAGTTTCAATTCATCCTAAGAAACAATGAATTCGCCTATACTATTTGTATCTATAGATTAATCATTAAAAGTAAACGACCTATAGGAAATTCTTGGTTGTGATATGATAGATGAATGGTTTAGCATTTAGGTATAGCTTAGCATATATTAATGTGTAAAAAACTACAAATTCGAATCCATTTCTTTGTACTTTTTTTCTTCATTGATATCTAAGTTCAAGAATCCAAACCAGCAAATCTGCTCAAAATGCAGCAAAAGCAATGAATTAAGATTGAAAAAGTAATTAAAAAAATGAATCACGATTCAAAAACTAGAAGAAAAAAAATGTGGGGATGATAAGCTCACCACTGCGTGTACATATCAACGACGACAGTCTTATTGCCGGCGGCTTTCACGATTGGCCAAAAGGTATCCTTAGTAACATCTGTCACCTTCCCCACCTCCACCTCCGCCGACTCCGCAGCCACATCCAAGCTGCACCTCACCCCCACGCTCAAGCTCAGCCTCCTCTCCCTCCTCTTCATCAGCTGGGGGCAATCGCCCCCCACAAATAGCTGCTTCCCCGCAACTCCATGCACCCAAAAATTCTGCACCATTGAGGTCCTCGGAACTGCGCTGTACACTTGCAACGCCATTAATCGTGTTTAATATACTGTGTGAAAAAAGTGTGTGTAGAGAGAGAGAGAGAGAGGTGTGGAGATGAAGCTAGAGAATTTAGGAGTGGTATTTATGGGAGGTTTTTGGAGAGGGGGTTGGGGGGCGACAAAACTGGACCGTTAATTTCTTGGGGGCCGGGAATGACGAAATTGCCCTCGGCGTAATATCTGCATCACAGAATTGGAGTTAAAAATCAAAGATTTCTTGTAGGATGACGAAGAACGGTGGCGCATCCAGAATTTTTAATATGGGGTGCGAGTCGTACGACAGATAATTACATAACACATTAAAAAAATAAAAAAATATCACTTAAAAAAATATATAAATATATCTTGAAATATTATTCAATTTTAATAGGCTCTTGTCAATTGAAGAATAATAAACTAGTATTAGTAATGGCTAATATCAATAATGAACTCCTTCACACACAAAATAATATTAAATTTATGCTAAATAGAGATATATAAATAAATAATATTGTATAAATATAATATAATATATACAATTGTACCCTTTGTTCGAATGTGGCTATGCTACTGAAGAGAAATCTATTACCATCTCAGCATGTCACTTGTGTTTTATTTTGTTTCATTTTATACAAATTATATTCGAAATATTAATTGATATTCTCATTTTGGAAAGTACTACTCTACTTATCAAAGTAATCAATCCAATCATAAAATTAAATTGTAATTTTATAGATTGAGACCGATCCAAAGTTATGTAGCATGAGCCCGCAATAGCCCTAAATCCTACTTGCCGCTCATTTGACACATTTCCACTATTTTATCAGGCAACCACTAGTTGAGGAAGTAATATTGAGTTATTACACAAGCTTTGAACATAATTGTATTCTTCAAGATTTTCATTTATTTTTGGGATTATAAAATGGATCTATTTTATATTAAGTTACATTTGAAGATATTATTATAAAATTGCAAGATATTGATAGAAAGAGGCGGACAAATACACATACATATATAGAGACACTCAATTATAATCCCAGATTATATTTGCTCACATGTAATCACCAGATTATAAATGACAAATCATGCAACAATAATATATCTTCACAAGTGTCGGAGAATGTTAGTTCTTAGAGTTATTAACACATAAGCAACTCGTAAAGCATGATTTCTACTATATAACTCCAACAACAAGTTCATGTCACTCTTATCTCTAGCAATTTTTCAACCTCTAGTAAAATATCAAATGAAATATCAAGCACGGTTCTGATTGGCCTGAAGAAACCTCTCATGCCTGAACGATCTAGGGTTTGGAGCGAGGACGGCAGCGGCTCGAAAACCGCCTCCACGACGACCTTGAGGGCGGCGGTGCCTAAGGTTTGGAGTGAGGGCGATGGTGGCTCGGAAACCATTTAAGGCCTCCATAGCGGTCTTGAATGCGGCGGCGAGTCGAGGATGGCAGCGGCTAAGATGGTTTTACCACTAAGTCATTCACATTTTTTATATATAAACTCAATAAACAATTTTATATATAAAAAAAGAATCATTTTTTAAAATAAGAAAAAATGGTTTTCGGCCAAGCATTCAGCCGCTCCCTCGTCTGGTTTCTAGGCAGCCGACCGCCGCACGTCTCCACCATTGTAGCCGCTGAGCGGCCGCTTCGTTTTGGGGGAGTTTTCCGACTGCGCTAAGCATGCCCTTGTTGTAGATAAAATTGGTTGGAAATAAAAACTAAACCGGTTTGTCACAATTAGAACTCCTTTCATTTCACACTGTCCCACACGTGTCGGTAGCTGAAGGCGGCGACCTCCACAACTAGATGGTACTTCATTTGAGCGCGGTGCATAACTAGACAGGGAAAAAAGCAGGTAGGCGGGCCCTACTTCTCACTAGTTCGGATCAACGTACCCCACCCACGTTTCCCCAACAAACGACGTCGTTCTCTCACAGATACCGTACAGCTGTTGTCTTCCACTCTTTGGTTTCATCGAGCGCAGCTTCTTCTCTCTCTCGCGGATCCCCCAAATTCTCCCTCTCTCTCTCTCATCTCACTCACACCGACAGTGTTGCTGTTCGGCGGAGCAATGGCGACATCGTTTGGAGCAGCGACCGCATCGGCGGCGGCCTCCGTCACGGAGAATGCGCGAAAATCCTCCGCCTGTTTACCGCTCTGCCATCGCCATTTCTCCAATTCTGTCTCTTTCCGTCTCACTCCGAGGCCGAAGCTCCGCTTCTTGTCCAAGGTATATACCGGTTTTTGTTTTATTTTTCCGTTTTTAGTTTTACAATGTTTTTATTTTCATTTTCTTAATCAGTTGTTATTGTTTTCCTGCGGAGAATTTGTGAGATCGGTCAGTGTAGAAGCTGAGGAATATACCGTTATTGTACATGCGTCAATATATCGAGATTGTTGGAGCTGGATGTGGCTAGGGAAATAGATGGAGATATATTAGATGTTGCTTGATTGATGGATGAGCTTTCTGGAGGATGTGCAAATTCTCCAGTGCCAGCTGCTGCAGCTTCTACTCCACCATCTCCAGCACCTTCATCGCCCAAAGCTCAACCTCCTAAATCATCTCATCCACCTCTAAAATGCCCCATGGTAGGAACCTTCTACCGAAGTCCAGCACCTGGTGAACCTCCATTTGTCAAGGTAATTGACGTATGCCACAATAAAATATTAAGAAGCACCCGCATAAATGTCACTTGAATTGATATATGACGTGTTATGAGAACCACTTCTCTTTCTCCAGCTCCATCAGTCATTTGTAATAGCTTAAATGTGTTTCAACCATAACCCATATGCAATAGATGATTTCTCATAGGACTTGTATGAAGCACATTGGCCATCCTCTGATTTCCTAAAGTTCTCTCTATGCTTTTTCATTAAATTTTACCTCTCTTCACAGGTTGGAGATAAAGTAAAGAAGGGACAGGTTCTATGCATCATTGTGGCCATGAAGTTGATGAATGAAATAGAAGTAAGCATTTCCTTATGCATATATTTGGATACTGCTACCAACATCTTACTTATTCTGGTCTCTAGTGTAGATATCAATAAGTTGATTACTTTGGCTTTTTGGCATTTTCTAGCAAAAAAAAAAAACAAAAAACAAAGTGCTTGGACTACTTTTTGTTTCTCTTTGTTCAAGAATCATTACAAATTGAAGATTAGGCATCTAGTCTTCCCACAAGATTCATTTTTCATGCTGCTGACTGATCTTGGATATAGCATGTCCTATGTCATCCTTTGTTGATCTTTGCTTGAGAATTTAGTTGAGGATCTCTAAAGTATTGCCCTATAAAGTTGTTGCAATTCAGATTTTTTAGTGCCCAGGAAAAAGTAGATGAAAACATATTAGAGTTTCTAATGGAACAGTTCCGGATTTATCATTTCTCTTCCAGTTCTGACAGACTTTTATTGGAAGCTTAAATTATGGCAATAGCATAGCCAAAACATGGGTGTGACGCTTGGTTTTGGGTTGGTTATCCATAAGATGGAAAAATATAGTTTACCAGATTAAGTGGCCAAATCAAGATTAAGGTGATTGAAGGCATGCTAGTTCTAGCAGGTTATTGTTCAAATCTTTAACTACTTTTTCTCTTAAATTTCTACTCACTTCTCACACCATTTTCTTTTAAATCGCAACTGAATTTCCAGACTCCTTTTTTCTCTAAATCTAAAGACTGATTGATTGATATTGAGTTCGAACATTTGGTTTTTGGCATGTGTAGGTTGCTAAAAACTGATAGAAGTGCTATTTTATTATCACCATATTTTTCCAGTGGTCTTTTTCTGCGAAGCATTTGATGTACATGACAATGTATCCTTAGTCTGAAATGTAACAATCCAAACTGGATAACAAACTCCTACTAAATAATCTTACTAATGCCCGAACCACTCATTGCAGGCTGATCAATCTGGCACGATAGTTGAGGTTGTTGCAGAAGATGGCAAGCCAGTCAGTGTCGACACTGTGAGTTTCATCACCCATCTCTTACAACTAAGTAACAACATTCTCTTTCCTCTCTACACTTGATCCTTACGTCATATTGTTCACTGTCAACAGCCTTTGTTCGTGATCGAACCTTAGAGCCGATGAAGCCAAAAGGCTGTGCACGGGCTCACTTTAGAAAAAGTCTGAGAGATGCGGAATGGGATTAATTTAATTATGCTTGATTTTGTTTTTGAATGAGACCTAGTTAGAACAGCTTGTTTAGAAGTCTGTGTGCACCCTTTGTTTGACATTTACAGACCCTACTACTCGTTAACATGTTTGTTGCGATTGTGTTGCTTATGATTGTGAGTATGTGGTCTTTGTGCTACCAACTCTCTAATGTAACTTATGTTCTTTGCATTTTTTACTACTTTGCGTTTTGAAATTTAATGATGATACAAGTTTTGATATGTCTGCAATCATGGTTTAAAATTGCGTTTTCGAGACTTTAGGCGGGTGCCCCAGATGCGCGAGACGATGCCTCAAGGAGTAGTTTCAATTTCAAGGCGTAAAAATGTATATATTAATAAATAAATACCATATTCATATAAATAATATCTTATAATTAAATAAATCATATAATCAAAAATATATCACTTAAAGGCAAAATAGTATCACAAAATATGTAAATAAAAACTTTGCTGGAACTTCCTTTCTTTCAATCTGCTACAACTTCTTAATGCAACTTTCTTGGTCTTTCTTTCTGCTACAACTTCTCTTGTGTTAAATCGATTGCTCTTTCTTTCGTGTTAGACTCGGTTTTTATATAGATGGTAAAAAATTTAGTGTTTAGATAGATGATAAAAACTTTAGAATTTCCTTTAAAAAAACTTTTCAAATTCAATCCTAACAACAGGGTACATCGCGTGCGCGCAACGTACGCCATGTAATGCCTCATTGTGTGGGCCTCTAACGTTTTTTTAAACCTCGTCTGCAATCACAAGCTCATGTGATGGATGATATATGCAATTTCATCGACATATATATTGCATACAAATTAACTAGGCTTTAAGCAAATACAAGTCGCCAAATTATCAATGAATTGATGGATACATTTATTCGACTATGTTAGCAACGTTTTCTCAACATCACATACATTTAGAGAGAGAGAGAGAGAGGGTGGTTCCAAAGGGACAAAAAGCAAAAGGGAGAAATCATTCGAGCTGGCGGCCGGCGGCCTGAGCAACAATGGGCAAATAGGGAGTCTTGCCAAGAACACTAGAAACCAGCCCATACACAAAGCAGGCCAACACAAACAGGAAAAGCCCGGAATAGGCCCAAGCCGTGAGCTTGAGCCCGATTCCGGTCCGGCCCGGAGCAATTATCCTCTGCAGCAACACCGGGAGCACCAGCAGCACATCCAATACGAGCGCCTGCAGCGCGTTGAATCTGGCGTAGCGGCTGAAGCTAGGGTTCCTAACAACGCCGAGGTAGAGGCCGAAGAAGGTGATGAAGCTGGCGTAGGGCACCGAGTGGTAGAGCGAGAGGAGAGGGATGAGGGGCTCGAAGAGGGCGGCCAGGACCGGGTACTTGGTGAAGAGGAACCGGCCGTACTGGAGGCCGTTGAAAAAGGGGATGAAGTAGGACGCGGCGGAGATTAGGCGGTCGGTGGCCGGCGTTGGGGTGTAGGAGCACCTCGTCTTCGTCGTCGTCGTGGCGATTGGTTTAGGGCGGAATTGGGGGAGTGGAGAAAGCGTGGATTTGAGGGGATGGGGGAGGAGGACGGCGGGGCGATTGGGGAGGGAGAGGCGGAGGAGGGGAATGGAAGCCATGATTGTGGAGAGGAAGGGTTTTTAGGGTTTCTTGAAATAAACAGAATTCTGGAATTCGAATTGTATGTCTCTGGATAAGTGAGGTAGCTTAGGCGGCTACCTCACTCATTTAGATACTCCTTCCCTTCCGTCCCATATTATGATTCCTTGTTTTTTAATAATACATTAAAAAAATATTGTGTTTTCCCCATTAATTTTAAGCCACTTTTTTTATTAAAATATTATTTCTTTTTTAAAATAAGTCATTAGTACTAAAAGTATTTAAAAATGAATAAGAGTCACTTATAATCGAACGTGAGGTAAAATAAGGGTTTTTCTTATTTTTCAGTAAGATATTCAATAGAGTAGGGGTGAGGAAAATACCTGAAATTCGAACATCCGAACTGAACTAAATCGAAATTTAGAATTTGGTTCGATTTTTTTCGGATTTCGATTCGGTTCGGATATACTATAAAACAAAAAAATATAATTTATACTTAATATTATATATATATATATATATATCATATATATACATTTTTGGATTTTTGGATTTTCAGTTTTTTGATTTTTCAGATTATTTTATGATATTTCGGTTTTTTTGGTTCGGTTTTAATTTTTTTTTTAAATCGATTTTTTGGTTCGGCTCGATTTTGGCAAAAAATCGAACCGAAAACCGAATACTCACCCCTACAACATAGGTTTAAATATTAATGTATTAGTTTGGCTTGTATTGTATGTAAATGTCATAGTATTGATTAAAAAAAAGATAAAAATAAAAAGAAATTGATAAACAATCTTATCCAACTCTATTATTAGTTAGTAAAAGCCTAAAAAATTATTTACTTAAAACACACTAAAATGTGCAATAATTTTAAAGGTGAATTCTAAGTAATTCAAACAAAACAAGACAAAAACAACTCCATATACATTGATAAAAGAATGCTGTTTAGATGAATCCTTGTCAATTTTGTATACAAAATCAACCATTTCAGTATAACAATTCAAGAAACTATAATGAACACCATACCTATATCGACACAGAAGAAGGGACAATGAAACAACAATTTGGAACCACTTTACAACTCATACAATCTTCACCAAATTATCCTGATCCTTTGATGACAAAACAAGATAACATCATCTCTCGGTAAAATGGAAAATGGCCCCCTGCATTGTCAGGAGTTTTCAACGACAACGAACAAACCTGTAAATATGTAGGCCTGTGATCAGATGAAGGACCAGAAGCCAACAATACCACAAAGCATAGTAGTAACAACTCATTCCCCTCTTAGTTCAAGAAACCGCTCTTTGTCCCTCATCTGTGAGTTGCTGCGTCTCCAAGTTCTCATGTAGATCCTGCAATGTGATACTGAGTTTAGGCGACTCCATGTATTCTAAAATAAACACGGATTAATTCAGAATCCCAAAATTCGTTGTTTGATAGAGGCAACAATAGCAATATTAGAGATACCATGAGAAATTCACACAACATATGAATGCTACAATGAGTTATAACCTCAAAACTGTCACCGGCTTATTAGCACCATATAGATGCAAGCCAGCCTTCCCAACTACAATTTGCGGAAATCAGCTAATAGATGTACAATTGAATAACATAAATTTAAGGATGTTTCAGCAATGCTCTATCACCAACCGTCCCAATACCAAATCCAATTGCAAATAAAAGCAACCCAATCCAAACATGTGTATTCTCCAAATACTAAGGGAGAGGAAGAATGCCACATTACAATAGAAATTGCAAATGCACAGAGTGAAGACAAAACACCCACAAGTCAAGAACAAGAAAATGAAAAGCACAAAATCACACGAATTAGCTAGTACATATACGACATAAACCTAAAGCTATTTCAGCAAATCTTGATGTCCAAGTATCTTTCCCAACCCCAAATCTAACTTGCAAGTGAAAGCAACTCGACTTAGAAACCGTCGGCATAAAAATTGTTGCATTCAAAATTGTTTATCATCCATATCTCACCAAAAATGAACCAAATAGTATCAAACCTAATCAATTTATCCTCAATTTCAAATCTATCAACCTGCTAATTAGAATAGACAAAGCAAATGCACATAGCTAACGCAGAAAATCCCTAAATCAAGAGCATCAACCGCAAAGCAAATTCCCAATTCCAAATGCTTATTCATAAAAATTGCAACAAAGGAGAAATCCACGATTTCAAAAATACAAACCTCAACAGCACGAGTTGCACCATCGCCATTGTCAAAGAGAACCACCATCTCATCATTTTCACCATCCCCGTGCAAAGCATTACATTCCTTAGGCGTCTCAAAGAACGATAAGGAGAACTGCTTGAACACCATGCCAACGTCGAAGTAAATCAGCCCGGAGCTGGGAATATCGACGCGAATGCTCTTCACAGGCAGCCACAGGAAAAGATCCTGGGCAGCAACACCAGAGAGATCAGAAACCTGGCCGTAACTCAGCCTGCCCGTAATGTTGCATTGGTATCTCAGCGGCGTCTCGAACTTGGCGTCGCACGGTGAAGCGTAGAGCATGTGGAGCTCGAAGACGCCGGAGAGAGGATCGAGGGAATATTCCGATATGCCCTTAGGGAAAAGGCCCATAGGCAAACCGTTGGATTGCAGGACGTCGTAGAACGACGCCCTGACATAGGAAGCGGAATTTGCGGCCGTAGACGCCGTTAACATAAGGATTATCGTTAGGATTGTTGCGCGATCTGTGGGAGCCATTTCTGGTAGAAATTCGGGAGGTTCCGGTGCCAAAAATGCAGAATTTCGATTGTATTTGAGGTTAGGGATGTGTGTGTGTGTTTGTGTGTGAGAGAGAGAATGGGGGGAAAGAAGGAGGGGATTTTCTTTTTGAAATGAATCTATCTATATATACACCTTATTTTTCATTTGTTCGATCTCTTTCTTCTTTTTTTATATTCATTTTAAATGATATTTAATCGTAAAATCACAAAAAATAGGTCAATTCTATTATATTCTTTACTTTTAAAATTTGAATACAATTCGCGAAGTTCTTAAAATTTGCAATTGTTTTATTCGTCTAAATTTGGCGGAAATTGAAACTGAGTTGACAGATGAGAAAGCTTACATGGAATGGACATCCGGTGAGTAAAAGACGTCATATGTTGAGATTTAAAATGATGTCGTTTCACTAAAATGGGTATTTTTTAATTTTTCATTTTATTTTATTTTATTTTCTTTCTCATTTTTTTTTTCTTTTCTTCTCCATGCATCTCTCTATGTCTATGCTTTTCTTCTCCGTGCCTCTCTCATCTGTAGGCTGGAGAAATCGGTTGTGCCGGCGGCAGCCAATCGAAGGAGGTGATTTTGCTGCCGATGGCGAATCGCGGCCACTTCTGCCGCTTCATTCATTCGAGCTTCCAGCTCATCGCAAGACAATGCTCACAAACCCAGCACCAACTCGGACCTCCGCCGCCCCATCACCACCAATAAGCCTCTAAAAACATCCACTTCACGCTCCTCTCCCTTCCCAGAAAGCCCCCTCACGAAATTAATTAGTCCCCGTAATCATTCCGTCACCAATTCAACAGCACACGACACTATCAACAGAAAGATTTGGATAAGTGGATTTCTGAAATGGTGATTTTGTTTGATTAGTGGATTTCTGGAATGGTGATTGAGGTTTTGGGAACGTTCTAACATGTTCTTCATCAGGGGAGGATGAAGGTGGTGGTGGCGGCAACGGAGACGGAAGTGGACGCGCAGGTTTAGGGAGAGAGGGAGAGAGAATGAGGAGATGGCGGCAGAATGGCGGAGGACGAAGGGCGAGGCAGCGGTGGTGTGTCGCGAAGAGATCGGGGATTCGGAGGAGGGGAAGGGAGGTGATGTAGGGGGGATGGGGCCGGAGATGCCTTTCTAGTCGGCGATTGTGAGACTGGAGATGCGGGAGAGCTGGCAGACGGCGGGGGAGGAGCCAATCATGTAGCCAGTGTTCGTCACATCATGTCTTGAACTCATCTCAAAGACATTACACATGCATTACATCATTTTAGCATTCGTTGGAAATAATGGACGTTGGACAATTGCGAATTTTTCAAATTTCATAATTTTCATTCAAATTTTTAAAAGTGCCGAACAGATAAGAATTTGATTAAATTTAGTGATTTTACTAGCAATTATTCTTTTTTTATTGCAACTCACACACATCCAAATTCATGCATATTGGATGACTCGAACCTCTAGTCGAACTCTCGATTTATTGGACAAACTCACACATATTGGATAACTCATGTCGAACCTATAGCCTGAAGTTTACGGCTGCCTCTTTTGAGGAAATCAATGTTAAATTTCCCTATAGTCTCAAGTTTATCCAACAATATCCATAATTTGGCTTCAACTAAGAAATAAAAACTATTAATCAATTTGCTGAAACTTAAGCCTAAAAAAATTAGCTGAAACGTAACTCCCATTCAGTAAAAACCGTTTTGACTCGATTCATCATATAACAGAAATAGACTTGAACACAAATTTTCAGAATCTGACAGAAGTTATAATAATAAACATCAATCAAGCCGCCTAGCCTATACTTCACTTTCTAGATGTGAGCAAAACAAGATTTTTTTTTTTTTTTACCATGTTTTCCTGAAGCAGAACAAGTGAAATGTAACTCCAAAGGTCCAGAGCTTGTAAGCAGATAGTAGTAACTCGGCATCCTCTCTTCGTATAGCTAGTTCCGCTCGCGACGTCTGCTAGGAAAGGGAACAATTAGAGATGCACACAGGGCGGGGGTGGAAGAGAGAGAGAGCACAGCAAATATTTGAACTTAGACGCAATAAGGAGAGGACACAAGGCATTCGATTCAGAACCTGTTGCGGTCATAATCTCTTGACCGTTCTTTTGACCGGGAACGAGATCTTCGGTGACTCCTTGAATCGTAGTTTCGAGAACTCTCCCTCTCTCTTACACGCTCACGATCATTACCACGGTTGCGATCATAATGCCTATCTCGGTCTCGGCTCCGATGATCATAATCCTTTCGATCACCTCTATCGACTCTATCACGGTCCTTACTAGATCCCCTCTCATGCTCCAGGCTTTTCTGATCTTTTGTCCTGAATAGATATATAAAGTCAACAATCCAACATCACTGAAGCAGAGAGTCGAAGGAGATAATAAAAATAGTCATACTAACCTTCTCTCTTCTTCCAGGGCTTTACGTTTCTTGTCTCTCTCTTCCTGATAATGATCCAAAAGAAGATACATTTGAAATGACACAATATAATTGATCCCAGTTAGAGTATAATCGAAATAAACAAACATAATCTTCCCCATGGCCCACTGAAGGTGCAAACCAACTGAAGAAATTTTACTGCCCCCTTGGTCATCTCTGTTTAGCTTACCAAGAAAATGTAAACTTATCAGTTTGAAGCAAATTTTTCTAAGACTGGGTCTCTGATTTGAAAAGAATAAATCTCAAAACTTTTCCCTAAAGGTATGCTCTGCTGCTTAGCCAGAGATACCTTGAGATTTATAAATGATTTGTAGAACTATTAACTAAAGGTCAATTTGGTACCTTCTAAAAGGTAAGGCACAGTGTACCATAACAGCGAGAAATTGTCAAACAGATTAATTAAAGGAAATAATTAAGAACAATATGGATATTAGATAATTAGCATGTCGACAATATGGAAGACCATATACAGAAACCGATAGTAAACTAAAAGTTCAAGGCCAAGGAAACAAAAATTATCACATTCCTTTGCCAGTGTTCAAATGAAGTTAGACCAGAAATCACTACTCAGTGCAGATTAAAAAGCAAATGTACCATTTCTTCCGAGCAGAAAAACCAAAATACTGTGCCCTAAGCTGCATCTAGATACCGTAAAACATTATAAATTCCTACTCCTTATCTAATCAATCTTATAATCAAATCAGCTAAAGCCTCTCATTTTTATTTTCAAAATTAGCTAATAAAATTATCTCCATCTGTTTGAATTCTACTAGAGAGAACTTCAAACATCATACCAGGAAAATCTTACTGATGATCACCTGCTGTTACCTTATACCCTTTTGTTTCCTGAGATCTCAAATATGACCGGGATGAACAAGAATTTCATCAATAATTCAAATTGAAGTACTTATGAAAGACACTTACACTAGGATAAGAAAAACTCACAGAGGACATATAAAGTGAGACTCTCTATAAGAAATTGAAAGAATATAGCAGCACCTGAATCAAAATATTCAGAGAGTACCAACTTAGGAATTGAAAGAATACGTACTTTTTAGATAAATCAAACAAACAGAAAGCCATCAGCTCATATGTACTTAATTAAAGATAAACTTTGAACCCTAACACCATTAACAAATGCCAGAATGAGAATATATACTTACAAGCATGCACAAACAACAACATACAAAATTTCTACCTTTATTTGTTGACACTGTGCAATAACAAGCTAAAGATCTTATTAATTTCAATACGAGAGAAGAAGAAGAGAGATAGTGCGAGAGGGAATGAGAGAGAGCAAGTATTAGATCATATGTTCATACCTGAAGGTCAATTAGTTTTTCACGGATTAGCATATACCCTAAATGGAGCTTTCCACCAAAATGATCAGCTAAACGGCGATCGCTGAAAATCAAACGCACAGAAGCTCTTTAACAACAAGCTCCCGACAACCATAAATTATTAATAATGTGTAATACAGCCTAATAAGAGTTCTCATTACAACAGCATGATCTACAAGCATAAAACAGAAAATAACGCACATTCTTTAGCTGCAAAAGTTATCCTCGTAAAACTGGGCCCAAAAGCCTGCTGGTGACAAGGAGGTATAATTGCCAGGTCAAAAGATGAAGTATGCGAAGCTATAACTACTTTGCCATCCTAATTCTAGATGTAGATCATATTAATAAGATCAACAAATAATGTACCTGTCGTAAACACTGAGGAATGCTCCACATATGTCACAGACACGAAGCTTCTGATCAGTCTGCAAGTACATAAGACTAATTTATTAGATACAACATCGTCAGTCTCTAATTTCATATTTAACAACAAAAATACTCCAGTCTAATTTGGAAGCTTCATGTTGGAATAGACATCACAGGTTTCCACTTCCAGAGTGCCAAAAATACTTCAGAACAGAACTTTTGCTCAA
The DNA here is from genome assembly GCA_034509125.1 of Monilaria moniliformis. Taxonomy (NCBI): domain Eukaryota; kingdom Viridiplantae; phylum Streptophyta; class Magnoliopsida; order Caryophyllales; family Aizoaceae; genus Monilaria; species Monilaria moniliformis. The sequence continues at coordinate 247,061 of JAYDZE010000007.1, forward strand.
ATGTCACTTCAAACCATATTTCAGACTTTTCAGTGAAGTTGCTAAAACACTGTCTAGCCAACACTGTTGCTGATGGGTAATCAAACTAAAATTGTCACATGGAGATATGAAGACTCACAATGCGCACATCAGCAGCTGTGTACTTTGAAGAATCCAGTACAGGTTCCTGTCGAGCTGGCAGCTGGATCAAATTATAGTAAGTTAAAAGATGCTCAGATTCAGTACAGTAAGCTCAACAGTAAAATGGTAAGTGTAATTTAACGAACTAGATTGTAACCTTTTTGAGTGCTTCGGCCTCTTCTAATGCTTTCTGTGCTTCATCTACCATTCCTTGTTCACCTGTAAAATATATACCAAATGCACATTCAGTAAAGTATTATGCATACAACTAAAAGCAAACACAGTATCGAACACAATGCTTGAACAGAAATAAAGAATCATTTTAGCATTTTGCATTTCCATTCCATTATGACATGCACTTAATGGTCATTATTTACAACTTGTGTATATTTAGCATGATTATATTTATAACCAACGAATATCTGACCAAGTTCTTCAGCTTTCTTTAGCTTTTCATTGATCATCTCCTGAATGTGAGGATCAGGAACAGCTGCAGGCAGGGGTGCAGGCTGAGAAGCATTAGCCATAGGCTGAGGAAGAGATGCACGATCCTTGTTGAAAGCATCCAAAAGAAGCATAGACTACCATTAAACAACAAAAAGCAGTTAGCCTTCCGCTGCATCATCTTTATACATACTATACAGGTAAATTTCAAAGCCTTAAACCTGTTTGTCTGCTCTTTGAGTTCTTAGCTCTTCAATCTCTTCTAGAACCCGCATCTTCATGTCTGTCTTGCCTTCAAGATCTATAATACCAAATAATGGTCAGTAGCACCAAAAGTTGAATATCAGATGTAGCCAGATTTAAAAGAATGCAGTTTACGGGAATAAATTATGCTCATGGAAATGTTAGATAATATGTTAAAATAATTTATCATATTGGACAGGGATAAATTCAAGCCAGTAAGACAGGATTAAAAAAGGCAACAGTAAAAAGAATAGCTTATATTAAGATGTTCTTTTTTTTTGTCTAGTTCCACAAGCCTATTTTTAGACTACACAACAGAAAATAAGATTATTCAAAGTAAACCATAAATTTGAACTCGGAAAGGATATATAACAATTCACTTACCAAATTGATCGAGTTCATGCAATTTCTCCTTAATTTGCTTTGACATCTCATCAATCTCTGGTGTCTGCAATACCAAAAGATTAACTAACTAAATGATACAATAGAGGGCCAGAAGACGAAGACGATGAATTAAGTAGTCTACCAGAGTAACTTCAGATACAGAAATTGCAACAGCTGCTTTAGCATCCTCTTCATCAAGTCTCTTCAGAGCCCTTTCAATTTTACGATCACACTCAACAATAAGTCTGTCTATGTTATCCTCTAAATCCCTGTCGTAATTGTCAACACCCTTTGCTTTTGCATCCTCATATCTGAGATAAGTTAAAAGTGTAACAAGGATAACTAAACTCTAAGGAGTAAGGACATATCTCACAACAATACTACCATTCACTTCATCTCCAAAACAGTACACTTTGTCAGACAGACAAACATTTTAATAAGCAACTCCAGTAATGTGACAACTTGCCCAGCCTCTGACTGGTGACTTCTCTCATTAAAATAACAGTCAGTAACCTAGCGAGTGTATTTGATCTCTGATGATCAAGCATAGTTATGAAACAAATCTATCCAGCATCTAAGTGAAGTATTCTCTGGTTCAACATCATATACCTCCTTCCCTTTCAGCACAAGTAACCATCAAGTCCAAGGAGATATTTTACTAAGGATATATGTGGCAATACTTATAGCATTGACAAAATGATGGCAAGTTTCCCTTCTCCAGTTATAGCTTCTTCAAATTTTCGATGGTAATTAAAGTTAGACTCACCAAGAAAGAAAACATCATAACCTTCATACAAATTTAGAGATGCTGGTCAAAAAAAGGATACTCTTTCCTCAGCTGCAACGAATGCACCTTGGGGCATGGTCCCTTGTCCATTTTCTACGCCAAAAACCAATAAGTGAATTAATAACCAACCCCAAAAAATATATATGTACATCAATTTGGCGAATCATTCAAACACCATTATTGATCCCAAAACCACAAATTGACAAGGTCAATATTCTCAAACCTTGGAGATTTATATGCATTTGCATAGTGGCATAAATACTTGACAAATTACGCAGGGTCATTCATAAAACGTTTCAATTTCAAACTAGAAAAAACAGTAAACAAAAAACAAAAAAAACAAACGCACAGTGAGCTGGAAAAGCTCGTGCGGGCAAAGGCCGGCGAGGAAGAGGCGGCAGACGTCACGATCGTAGTACTTGCGCGTCACCTCCTGCGCGTCCCCGTTGCGGTTGGCTCCCATGAGCACATCGAGCTGCTTCCTTAGCGCATCCATGGTTTCCGAAGTTGAGCAGCAAATTATGTGAGGGTTTGGTTTGGCCCTAGAACTGGAAATTGGTCGAATGAAAAAGAAAACGAGTGTTAAGTAAAATAAGGAATTTTATTGAATTGTCTCTTTTACCCCTCACTTTACAAAGTTTCTCACAAGTTCAATGGGTCAAAAGATTAATTAAAAATTAATTATTGGAGCTCTGGCTCGCCTTCCCCGGTGGAAGTACTCCATTTTGTGGCTTTTTTCTAGAAATAAACGAAAATTGGATTAAAAAAAATTAAATAATTTTTTTAAATTCTATAATTAGGTAAGACGTATTTGCGTCATGTGTCTTCACTTAAGTGGAGACGCATTTGTGTCATGCGTCTATGGATAAAACGACGTCGTTTCACGTACGCGATGTGTCTTTCGCCTTATATACAAAATGTAGGCAGACGGCTTCATTAGATATGTAATAGTTTAACATTATGAGAAAGTTGTATAAGCATTACAGCTTCAAACGTATATTAGTATGCGTCAGTTATGATCATAAATGATATAAAATTGACACATCAAATCAGTTACCGAAATTAGAGGTTTCATAACTGATACAAATTAGATGGACATATTTAGCCTTATGTCGAATTATTAATTGAATTCTAATTACATGTATCTTAAGAACATCCATCGAATCCAAAAATGAAGGATCAAGATTGTATTTTATTTATACAATAAAAATAGGTTTGGAAATGATCACATCTCTCTCTCTCTCTCTCTCTCTCTCTCTCTCTCTCTAAATTACTAGTCTAAAAATTAACATATATGCAGCCAAATGTCTTGCCTAAGTTTCAGCAAACTTAATTATCAGTTTTCGGTCACAAATTTACTCAATTGACAAATTAAGGCATGCATTATGCATACATCAATAGTTGTCAAAATAAATCAACGTATTTTGACCAGTGGAAAATTAATTATTTCCCTTTCTTAATGGAATAAAAAAATTCTATATATCCAAATCAGTCTAATATACATTAATAGTATACCATATATATACATAATTAGCAAGATCATATCTATTACCAATTTTAATTCGAACTCACTCTCCCTCACCCTCTCTCTCTCTCTCTCTATATATATATATATATAATGTATTAATACATGAATTGAAGGAGTAGAAGTGACCCAAAGGATTTGATTTGGCTGCATCATGATGAACAAGAGTCCCTATTTGGTCCTATGGTGTGTACTGATGATTGTATGTGCAGTGGATGCACGCAACAAATTACTTGTCAAAAATAATGTAAGTTTTTCATTTTCTTCTTTCATATTATTTAAATAAAAAATAATAATTTAATTTATTTTTTTAATAAATTTATGTAGGCCTTTTGGTGCATCGCAAAACTAACGGCTGATCCAGAGAAGCTGCAACGATTTGTAGATTACTACTGCAAATTAGTGGACTGTACAAGCATCCAAGCAGGAGGTGCATGCTTTGATCCACCCCTCATTGCAAGCCATGCAAACTATGTCATCGACCTCGTCTTCAAACATACTTCTCAGTGCAGTCTGGATATAGCCAATATCGTTACCATCGATCCTTGTGAGTTCATCCATCCAATTAGGGGTTTTTTTTTTTTTTGTAATTAATAATTGATTGCTAGACCTAATTCATTCATATTTGGGGCATATATATATATTTTTCTGTTGATCTTGATTCTTTTTTCTGTTTTTGTGTAGCTTATGGGACATGCCAGTATCCATGAGGGCTGCCATGGACGGCTCTACAACGATCGTGCACTAGAAATAGATCAGTGCGGAGAACAAGAATCGTATTTTATTTTCGATAGTTCTTGATATAATTTTCAAGATTGAGTATGATTTGGTTGGACTAATTGTGGGGTGAATTGTTTGTTGGTGGAAAATGATTGTGTTGACATATATATAAATACAATCTTCGATTTTGAAAAGTCTTTTTATACTGAAATATGCAGTTATTTATTACTCAATAGTTATCTTAGTATTGGAATATATTAATCTCTTACATGGTTCTAATGCCATTTATTAGTGATGATACACAAAATATTAATGTCAAATTTCCATTCAAAAAAGTATGTTATATACACAAACATGCTCAATTTGAAGGACCCATCAATATGTTGCACATTATATATTCTACAAGCATCGATTGCGAGCACAGCTGACACGTAGTTCATGTCAGCTTTTTTCTTGCTGTATGACGAAAAAGAAAAAAAAATAGCATTCACCAACTTTTTGTACATTGTTGAGCATGCAAAGATTTCAGTAAGCAAAACGAAAAACATATACATACAAACAAGAAAAATCAAAATAGCGTGAATCGTCACATGCAGCTAAATAAGCTTCTTCAGCAGCTTGCCTGTTAGTTTTCCTGTCGTCATCTAATGACTCGCAGCAGAATAATAGACAGGAAATAATAGATCTAGATTCATAATTGAGTTCGTGAGTTGAGCATGTAAACACACAACGAAAAG
>JAYDZE010000007.1:252120-285080 GCA_034509125.1 Monilaria moniliformis
ATATATGTTACTGATGTTGGCCAAAGGGAGCACTTTGAAATGCTTTTTGCTGTAAGTTTGAATCTCTTACACATCATACCTTTACATTAGCTGCCTTGCATGCGGGACTTCATCCTGAGAGCTTAGGGATGCTCTTTCAGGCAGCCAAGCGAGCTGGTTGGCTTCCAGCTGATGATAGAAAGTATCCTAAAGCTAGCCATGTCGGTTTTGGGCTTGTTCTTGGAGAAGATGGAAAACGATTCCGCACTCGCAGTACTGAAACTGTCAAACTGGTTGATTTACTAATTGAAGCCAAAAGTAGATGCAAAATCGCTTTAATTGAAAGAGGTCAGTTGCTGTATTCTTTGTCCTGGGTTCTAATACCTGAATTGATTCCTATTATTCTACTTATGCTCTAAAATGAGAAAACTGGACCTAACAAGTACTTAAAATGCTTGCCAGGCAAAGATAAAGAATGGACTGAAGAGGAGCTCGATAAAACTGCTGAAGCAGTTGGATATGGGGCTGTTAAGTGAGGATCCTGCATCTTGGACTGTTTTTCTCTCATGACTATTTCTTCTAGTATTACAAATAATATTTGTTTTTACGTTTCAATTATGTGTGCTTCAGAAATAATATTTACTTTTATGTTTCAATTATGTATGTTTCAGAATGTAGAATATGTGTGCACTGGTATACTACTATTTTATTTGGCTAGAGAGTTTATAAATCTTTCGCTAGCTGTTGCTAACCAGATCTCTAAAGATATTAAACTTTTGTGTATAAAACAGATATGCTGATCTGAAGAATAACCGAACAACGAACTATACATTTAGTTTTGACCAGATGCTCAATGACAAGGTGAGTTAAGACCATGATCGCATAGAAAGAATTAGTTAAAAGCATTAAGTGACAAGTTATTAATATCATAAAACAATTTTTTTGCTCCACCTACTTTCTCATGTAATCTTCTCATAGTTAGACTATATGCTAACAAAGGATTACATTATTATTATTGTTATTATTAGATAATCAATTTCTGGAAGCTGGTCTCTCTTTTGTTTCAGTTAAAATCTATCTGCATTTTCTAAATTTTGTTCTTAAGTGGACACTTCTATCATGTTCAGGGCAATACTGCAGTGTACTTGTTATATGCCCATGCTCGGATATGCTCAATTATCAGAAAATCAGGGAAAGATATTGAAGAATTAAAAAAGGTAAGCTCCCTTCTAGTTTACAACTTTAATTGTTTTCCTTGTGCTTTCGTATCATGTAAAATAGACTTTAAGCTCTTCCTACTTCTAAGTGTTCATCTTCGGTCATGTTCTTCCTTAAGCACTAGCATGCATTCCATTTATTCATAAAAAACTTCAGAAATTTTAGGATCATATCCACAGTGGGTAAACTTCAAGAGTAACTTGTTATTCACAGCTTATTACCTTCACTAAATTTGAAACAGATTGGAAAGATAGACTTGGCTCATCCCGATGAACGTGTTTTAGGACTTCATTTGCTCCAGTTTGCTGAGGTATTTATGATATGGATATTCCTGTTTGTATAGTCACAATCCTCTAAGGTAGTAGTTCTATGATTTGGATCTCACCAGTTTCTGCTTTTTTAGGTTGTTGAAGAGTCCTGCACAAATCTGTTACCCAATGGTTTGTGTGAATATTTATACAATTTATCAGAAGACTTTACTGGATTTTATACCAACTGCCAGGTATGAAACTTTTATTCTCTAGATAATCCACACATCATTCTTGATGTTAATTTCTGTAACTCGTCTAATCTGAGAAAGTTGTAGGTTGTGGGATCTGCGGAGGAGACGAGCCGACTCCTGTTGTGTGAGGCAACAGCAGTTGTCATGAGAAAATGTTTCCATTTGCTCGGAATCACTCCTGTTTACAAAATTTAAGCCATTCCCTAATCTTCTTGGGGATGAATTGTATATACTCGCCATTGGAAGAATTTTAGCTGTGTTTGGAAAGTCATGATTTCTGTTCAAGAGTGTTTCTCTACATCGCTACTGATGCTCTTACTTTTGTAACTTCAGTATGTTGCTAATTTGACATTTTCACCTACACTTACTATATCCAACAATTGAATGGGAATAATGTAATTTGTAATATCCCACCCCCGTTGCACTCCAACTTTTCTCTTATCCTTTTCTCCATGGGTTGAGGAGAGAATAGTTGAATACGAGGGGAATTTGATTAGTTTCTCGTACGTGTTTCTGGAATTTGAAAGAATGATAAATTTTGTGGATCGAAATCGAGGGTGTTTGAATTGACTCCAAAAAGGTTCAGATAATTATTGAGTTGGATTTCGTAACGAAGGTTTGGATCTTAGTTGTGATTTTTTGAATCCATTATGGTGAATTTGAGAGACAAATTAGAAGAAGAAAATAGGTTGATGAGATGAAGAGGTAAGAATGTGGGTATTTATAGATGAAAAATAAGAAAAAAGAAAATTAAAAAAATCAAATTAGGCCGTTGCAAAATGAAACTAGCCATTGGCTAATTATAGTTTTTTTTTTTTTTTAATTTTCATTTATTAGATTTTAAAAGAATTATTAAAAGGCAATGTGTCGCGCTATCATTGGCCGATGGAAAAAATGAGCTGATGTGATTAAGTACGGTACAATATGCTCAAGTAATGTGTTCAACAACTCGCAACAGCATGCTTGGCACATTAATCAATTGAGCAAGCAACGACATACTTAACGCAAGCTGCATGCTCTAAGTATGTATCCTCCAAAATAAAAAGCAGAATGAAATTCCAAATAACCACCGAACCGAACTAGTTGCAGAAGTAGATCGTGAGATTTCTATATATTTAATTTTTTGGGAACGAAGATCGTGATAATTGGACAGTGAATTATATAAGTTCGGCGGTGCAAACCTACCGAGACACAGAGTAATCCACCTCCCCGACATGGGCCCCACAGACAGCGGTTCAATTGTCCGCATTCATCCAAACCCCTCCGGTTCCCTCCTCAAAATATCACGCCTTTCCCGAGCAACTGCTAGCACCACGGTTTTGATTCACTGCAGAGAAAATCTCGGCAGTCTCTCTCTCTCTCTTCAAATATCTATCTCCCTCCTAGTTCTCTCCTTCACCTCTTCCCGTCGACAACTGCCCTCATATCTCTTCCAGTGAGTGAGAGAGGAAACACACACACAGACACACACACTATGAGGGAAATCCTGCATATCCAGGGAGGGCAATGCGGAAATCAGATCGGCTCCAAATTCTGGGAGGTTATCTGCGACGAGCACGGCGTCGATCCCACCGGCAGGTACAAGGGCGACGGCTCCGAAGCCGACACTCAGTTGGAGCGGATCAATGTCTATTTCAATGAGGCTTCCGGCGGGAGGTACGTACCACGCGCCGTCCTCATGGATCTGGAGCCTGGTACCATGGATTCCATCAGATCCGGTCCCTACGGTCAGATCTTCCGCCCTGACAATTTTGTGTTCGGCCAGTCCGGCGCTGGAAACAATTGGGCTAAGGGACATTACACTGAGGGCGCCGAGCTCATTGATTCCGTCCTCGATGTTGTCAGGAAGGAAGCCGAGAACTGCGACTGCTTGCAAGGTTTTTTTGAGATTTGGATTCGGTTTTAACTTATTCGATATTGCTTTCACTTTTATGCTTGGGGTTGCATCATGCATTTGAGAATGTCGACTAATGAGTAGTGATGTGCTATGTGCTGTGCTTGTTTTTCTGTAGCACTTTCGTTCTGTTTGCTTAATCTGTCGAAATTGCTTGAAGTTTTTCATATTTGCTTTCGTTTCATTTCATTAGAGAATGTGTTAAATCTAGGCTGTTTGGAAGTAGATTCCGTGGTTCTATTCACTGTGGTCATGGCCTTTTTTTTCAGCTATTATCGTTATATTTCGTTTAGTGGGTTCTAGAATGCAATTTCTCTAGAACGTAATACAAATTTCAGATGCTTATTTGGGTTGATTTAAACCGAACAGCTGTAACTTGGAATTCAATTAGATGTGGATTGACTGTTGGAATTTTTAGCCATGTAATGTGGTAGGAATTAGTTAGTCTGTACAATGTAACTTCTGCTGTGTATACATTTTGAATGGACATGCCTGGGAATCATTCACACTGTGCATTGCCCGCTATGGTTATGTAAAACAGATTATATAATCCTGAACTGAATTAGACAGTGAGATCTATGTTCGATGGTGTGATGATATGATAACCATGATTTTGACGATTCATTGTTAGGAATTGGTAGGTCCCTTGTACTAATTATGGTGAAACTGCTGCACACCAACCTGGTGGAGTCACCTGGTGGAGTCCTTGCTTTTTTCTTGTCTCACGTCCTTTTTCCTTTTAACTTAGTTTATAAACCTTATATGTTGGGATTTAGGTTAATCATCAGGCATCAAAGAGATGTCCTATCACTGCTTTTTTTAATAAGCATGCTTTGATCATGAGAAATTCTTCCTATGCTTGGTGATTACTGTTAACATTCATTGAAGATATGTATGGGCTTTATTTTGTTCCTACTTTTGCAAAATGTCCAACTTTGTTTGAGCTTCATTTATCTTCATCATTTTAATGATTGTATGTAGCATTGAGAAACTTGTATCAATTTATTAATGCAATAATTCTTTCAGTAAATATAAACTTGTTATCTCACAGTGAGATGAAGTTTTTTTACTACCTTATTTCTGATATAGAAAAACTTGTGACTAAACGTTTATTGGCTTTAATTTTGCCAGGATTTCAGGTTTGTCACTCACTTGGAGGAGGCACAGGTTCTGGCATGGGTACTCTCTTGATTTCAAAGATCAGAGAGGAATATCCTGACAGAATGATGCTTACTTTCTCTGTTTTCCCTTCACCAAAGGTCTCTGACACAGTTGTTGAACCGTATAATGCTACTCTCTCAGTGCACCAGTTGGTGGAGAATGCAGATGAATGCATGGTCCTTGATAATGAGGCTCTCTATGATATCTGTTTCAGGACTTTGAAGCTCAGCACACCAAGCTGTGAGTATTACGAACATGAAACTATAATACGGCATTGAACTATTCAGAGTAAAAGCTAATGAATGGTCTTTCTTTCGTTTTATGTTTACAGTTGGTGATTTGAACCATTTGATCTCTGCAACTATGAGTGGTGTGACATGTTGTTTGAGATTCCCCGGTCAGCTGAACTCTGATCTCAGGAAACTGGCAGTGAATTTGATTCCATTCCCACGTCTCCACTTCTTCATGGTGGGCTTTGCTCCACTCACCTCCCGCGGATCACAGCATTACATATCTCTAACTGTCCCTGAGCTAACGCAACAAATGTGGGACTCAAAGAATATGATGTGCGCTGCTGATCCTCGCCATGGGCGCTACTTGACAGCCTCTGCCATGTTCCGGGGTAAAATGAGTACCAAAGAGGTGGATGAACAGATGCTTAATGTGCAGAACAAGAACTCATCATACTTTGTTGAGTGGATCCCCAACAATGTCAAGTCCAGCGTGTGCGACATTCCACCCACAGGACTGAAGATGTCGTCTACATTTGTTGGGAACTCAACATCAATCCAGGAGATGTTCCGCAGGGTGAGCGAGCAGTTCACTGCCATGTTTAGGCGCAAGGCTTTCTTGCATTGGTACACCGGGGAAGGCATGGATGAGATGGAGTTCACTGAAGCAGAGAGTAACATGAACGACCTGGTGGCGGAGTACCAGCAATATCAAGATGCGACCGCCGACGAAGAAGAAGACTATGAAGACGGCGACGATGAGCAGTATGAGGCCTAAAACAGACAGGTTATGAAGAAGAAGACTATTCTGCTGCTTTTGTGTGTTGATCTGATCGTGTATTATCTTCATCCTACTCCATTTTTTCACTGCTTTGAACTTAGCATCTTACTACTGGCTTTTGTTTGTTGGTATTAAAACAGTAACGTGCATTTGTTTGGTATCCAAAATCATTGTTTTGTTTCATATGCAGTTCTTGATTTTTTATGTTTCTTTGCCAGTTAATCTGGTGTATCAATTATTAGTGATTGGATCAAATTGATCTGAATCTGGATCGGCACCGCTATTTTGGAATAATAATCTAATCGATTGTGTTTTATATAAATTATCCTTAATAATTTTGGATCCACATCAGTACACCTCAATCTCAAGAAAAAAAAGAAAACTAATTGTTTTTTGCTTTTTTGAATAAAAATAATGCATCAACCAATACTAGTGTACCAGTTTCTTTGGGAATTTAAAAACACAAGCAGCAGTCCTCACAGACTTAACCCTAATTATATCCATTCTCCTCCTCCTCGCTTCAGCAAATCTCGCCCGTCTATCACCACTCAAATCCAACGGCTGGTATATCTCTTCAGCAGATACTATCAGATCCGGGATCCCAGTGGGGCCCACGTGATTGATTGATCCAAGCCCGCTATACCATTGGGCTGAATCCGGCCCAAAAACTGAACGCCGTAAAATCTCTGCCATGCCATCTGATCCTCCACGAGCGGTTGAGGTTTAATTTCATGCGCAATTTTTGAGCTTAATTCCATTGCGAGATTCCCAACTCTGCTACTTTCCAATTCGGGCTCCTCTTTTCTTGTCCAAGAATTTAGAATCTATTTCTACATAGCTAGACAAGAACAGCATCTATCTCACTAGCTGGCACTTGCTTGTACAGCGTCTCGTAGAAAATTCTCAGCGGGTCTCTCTGAATCCAAATTCATCATAGAAACCTCTTCTCAGAGACATAATAGGATTAAGCATTACATATAAATTCAAACACACACAGAGGCAGGCACAGAAAACTCACTTCCTCAGGAGGGTCCCTCTTTTGACCAGGCAAATCGAACACTTTCTTCTCTCTCTTCTTAGCATCCTTACTCTCACCATTTTTGCTTCCCTTGTTCGCCTTCTGCGCCTCTTCTTCTCTGTTTCTCTTCTTCTGCCCCTTTACACCAAAATTAACCTTAGGTTCAATTTTTTTGGAAGGTTTGTTGGAGGCGGGCTCTTCGAAATCTTCATCATCTTCCTCTTTTTTCAGTGTGTTCTGGTGCTCTTTCTTGAGTTTGGCGGCGGCATTGGTGCTGATGAGCGATTTTTTCCTGCGGTTAGCGAATGCGGACGCTAAGCTCTCCTCATCCTCGTCGTCTTCGACTTGTTCTTTCTTCGAATGCTGAGGCATTTTCGCCAAATCGAAATTGAAAATGAAAATGCGGTTACTTTTCGTTTGATGAATTTCTCGGCAAAACTCCCAATGTAAATGTTCTAGATCTGATTAATAAATTATGAAGACATACATAATTTGATTATTTTATATAAAGTTTATTAAATTTAAAATCAAAATCATTAATTGAAGAGATAATTGCATGTAGAATCATAAAGAATAAGTCAATTCTGGTTCGACCCCACGTACAAATAACAAAATTTTAAAAATTCTCAATTGTTCCATCTAACCAAATTAAATCACAAAGTTTAAAAATTTTCAATTGTCTCATCTCACAGAATCTTGTTGGAGACGAGTAATTGACGATTTGAGAAGTGTAACCACTCTCGCTGTCTCTCGTCGTCTTAAGCCTCACAATACGACGTCATTTTGCTAATCGGTCGTTCATTCCACAAACTTTTTCGTTTGCCAACTCAGTTTCGATTTCTCCCAAATTTAGTCAGATGGGGCAATTGAGAATTTTTTAAATTTTGTGATTTAATTTAATAAAATGAGACAAATTGATTTTTTTTTTAAAATTTCGTGATTTATCATTCAAAAGGTGCGGAATAAACCAAAATTGGCATACTCTTTATGATTTTACGAACAATTATTCTTAATTGAATCCTTTTGAAAGTGTTCCTTTGCATCACCTTAAAAATATGTCTAAACTATCGATATTGCATATAGCATAAGCATAATGCTAGATTGTTGTACGAATATATTCTCTTGCCTTTTCTAAGGGAATATCGTTTTAGATCAATAAATCTTTTCAGATGGAACTTATGCTAAAGCATTACACCGCATCCTTATATCATCAATTTCACAGACCAATGGAAGAAAAAAAATATTCAAATAATGGGTTGGTTTGTGAGAGAAAGAAGGAGTGTAAGCTGGAAAGACCAAACGCTAGACTCAGTGGCGGCGCCGCCGTTGCCTTTGGTGGTGTTTCTTGGGCTGTTTATTATGTTGTTGTATTTTGCAACTTATTCAGATTATAAGCAGAAAATTGAGAGAAGCAAAATGGGGTTCAAACTCGGACTTTTCTTGCTGCCGATGGTGGGTGCTGTGGTGGTGAGTCTGATCATGCTCCACCGCAGGTGGTGGCGCAACATCTTGGGAGGGTCGACGCCCATGCACCAAGCGGCGGCCGTCGAGGGAAGCTCGCCGTGGGGTTTGTTGGTCATGGTTGGGCTGCTGCTTGTCATGGTTCATTACCAGTCCTCCTTCCAGTCCTGGTTTCGATCATTTTAGTATTATGCATTGATTTTGATAGGATTTATGTTGGGATGGAGAAATTGTATTATTAATTTTCGTTTTCCAATTTTGTCTATTTGTTGAAAGTTAGGTTGACAATATAGACCAACTTTTTATTACCGAATTAAGATATTTTACAAAAAAAAAATTGAATGTTAAGAGGTTTTAAAATAGAAAACAAAAATTAAATACATAAAACACAATTAATCCAATACTTAATTATCGATACATAGATAAGCTCGAGACTTCTTTGCATTACCTTCTAAAGAGAAGCTTAGGTTTGATTACCAAACGTAAGATAGTAAAATATATTTATTTCAATCAATAGATTAGAGGTTCGAATGAACATAATATACTCAAATATAATGTGTAAATGTGGTGGTTCGAATTAACACGTGAATTTGATGAACACTTGAATCATAGTATAACAGTGCAAGAACTTTACACACTGAAAATTACAAATTAAGTTTGCCACACCCTTGATTGAAACACTAGCAGAAGAAGCAAGTGGAAGATACTGTTACAGTAATGAAAAATTATATAATTACCATGAACAAATTGATTGGCAAGAATAGACAGGAAAAAATATAAACACACACAGCTACACCCCACCCTAGCTACAACTAGTTAAATAACTAAGTCGGGAGGTGCTGCAATGGAGGTCAGTCTCTATTTGGAGATGAAATCTTCAATTTGGGAACTTTAAAGGAAGAAGTGAACAGCTTTGGAGTATCCGGGATTATAATAACATCAGCTTGTCTCTTCAAATTACTGCTGCCCTGTAAACCACGTGAAGAAACAAATCATTCTCCATTAAAATAAGTTCATGTAACATGACATCGCCCATGATATATCTGCAAAATCCCTTAAGAGAGACAGAAGTTTAAGAAACATGAGAAAAGAAAGAGCTTTGGCTTCCCCTGCACAGACTTTGAGAATCGCAGTCTGAATGTGGTGAGACCATAGGCCGTACAGACATTCAGGAAAGACAAAAAAGTACCTCAGGCGAAACTCCCACTCACTTTAAATTCAGTCCTTGAGAAGTTGTTCAGTTCATGGTAGAATATGATGTTAAAAAAGATTATGTAGTTAGACATTATAACTATCAGTTACTTCTCCAAGAGGTGTTCAGTGTTATGAATAAACCCTTTTGCTAGGCTTCACTATGGTAGAATATCGTGGTCATGTCAGACAGATTGTGAGACAGAGAGACACGTACTTGCTAGAGGTCAGGTGTTTGCTTGACTACTTTAGAATAAACCGATCTTAAGTGCAAAAGAGAGGGGGATCAAACAGGGAGATTGACCTTAAACATGAATCACTTCCTAGGAGACTTTCCTCCAGTTGACTTATGAGCACTTGGGCTTTGTTCAAGTCGTCTGTAAAAATTTGACATGTTTTGCATTGAAAACCTAATATGATAAGAAACTTCAGTGGTATAACTCCAAAGTCAAAAGAGACTCTCCATAAAATCCTTGCAGAAAGTTTAGCATAATCCGGGAAAGGAAAATATGAAAAGAAAAATGATTATAACAAGGGACCACATAACACAAAGAATTGGTCACAAGTTTCAGAAGATGTTTACTACTACTTCAAATGGTTTATCTTGACGAAAGCAAGATTTGGTAGACAGTAGGATTTTTTCATGATAGCAGCCCAAACCACTAGCATCTATTACATAGAACCTACTGGCACTTCTGAGAACAATCATAACTAGGGGCTCCATTAGTCTTTTTTTATTTTATTGTATCTTTTTGGGGGTGATTTGGGGGGGGGGGGGGGGATGGGGCAGGGTCATAAGACCTATCACGAGCCTCTTCTTTAGGTGCATCTCATAAAAATAGCCCAAGAACTCAGCAGTATCTATTATGCAATGGAAACATTAGTTATAGGCATGCAAATGATTCTACCTTGTGAACTTTGAAAAACTTTAGTTCAAATTTCACAATCACAGTCCTATCGGAGGAAAATTACTGCAACAAGTAGTCATATAGATGAGACAAGTAGCAAGTTCAGTCCTCTTCCCACCACCCACGGTATTTGAAGGCTATGCCCTTGTCCACCAAAGCCACAAGATAAGAATCATTCTTCATTCATAATTAGGATCTCAGAAACCATATTAAGAACAGATGGCAGCAACATTAGGCAACTGAGACCCAATATTATACTCAGAGAAAACTCTAAAATTTGGAAATAGATTTTGAAACATTAAGTCATTTTCAGGCATTTGATTAGGTTTAAAATATAGAAGCGCACGAAACCTTATCCAAATTGAGATACTCAGCCAGAAAAACAAGCATTATCATCACAGCATGGTATTATATAGTGAAACCATCAGCACTCACTCAGGATACAAAATAATGACATGCTTACAATCTCATCGATCAAGTTTCTAATGACATTTGCATTTAGTTATATGCTGTGCAAGACTCATAATATGTTTGCAGCAAAAAAGGTTTGATCCTCGACGTACCTTCTTGGTGGCTTGTGAAGAATCTGATTCTTTCTTCACTTTTCCAGTGCTTCCACGAGTGGTGCTACTTTTCTTGCCTCGCCTGGAAGATGATGCAGCATCAGCCCTAGAGGGACACAGTAAAGTTGAAGCTGACCCTGATCTGGATTTTAAGGTTTCAATTTCCTTCATAAGTTTGACGATTTCCTCATTCTTTTTAATCGATTCAGATTCTGTTGTAGTGATATTGGCCTCTAACATTTCATTTGATATTTGTAACTCATCTGCCCTGCTTACAAGAATCTGAACCTTTTCATTTGCATTTTTAGCTTCATCATGTTCCTTTCTTAATTTTTCAGTGAGGCTGGTCTCCATTTGTTTGTACTGGTTCCATATAAAATTCTTCTCTGCCAAGAGAGCTGAAATCTCAGAGTTCTTCTCCACTTTAGATTTCTCAAGTTCTTTTTTCAGCTTAGTCACCTCATCCTGAAGTGCCTTGTTTCGCGAGCTTTCACCTTTATTACTAATATCAAATGATACATCCTGCAAATTACAAGACAATTTTGAACAAAAAGCACATATGCACACATTAATATCATGGGAAAACCATCAAGCGTGCTAAAAGTATAGAACGTACAGTAGGCCCTGAACACTTCTGCACAAGATAGTCACACCATTCTCTGAAGTCAGCCGCATCATTCTCAGCATTCTCTACATTTCAGAAAAAAAGCAATACTAAGATAAGATAGAATGAGATAAAATTATAATGTTCCTCTACGGATCCATGTTAAACAGCTTTAACTGATAAGATAGAATGAGATTAAAATTATAATGTTCCTCTATGTATCCATGTTAAACAGCTTTAATTGAAAGGTAGATTAAATCATCTCATTGGGAGCTTCCAGATGCTACTGAGAATATTATACTATAGACCTGATGTTGAATAATTTGTCTTTCTCAAACACTCTAGTTTGCCTTCTCTAAGCCAAAAGTTGAGAAGTGCTGCAAATACTTTATGCAGACACTCACTTAGACTGTATGTTTCAATTGGAAAGTTGTAAAATTCTATCACAACCTTACCTAAGCTTCTTGAGGAAGTTTGAACATGTTAGATGAACTATGTTTAAATGCAGAAATCACCCTCTCTCTGTTAGAAGCTTAGAGATTGGATGAACGTGCTAAAATCCCAAAACAAGAGAACTGCTTTCAATTGCCTATTTACCAGGGCATTGTGGCAATGGATGCTCAAGATGAATTTGACCCTTCTCTCAAGGGAATCTTGATAAAGTTTATATTAGTATAATTACAAGAATTCCCGAGTAAGAGAAAATATCCAACAGAAAATAAAATTGACAAAATAACCATAAATAAATTGATTCTTGAATCTTGGATTTCATTAAATGAGATTACTCTAAAAAATTCTAACGTGGCCTCAAATATAGTGCAGCTTCCAAATTATGCAAAATACTTGTGTTCTTTATTTTAACATTCCTGGCTAAAATACCGAAAAACAAACATAATAAACATAATTTTCAATGCGAAAAGGAAATCAAATGGTAAATCTTTGTGGGACAAGAAAAACCAACCATATCTATACTTAAAAATGATAGAATCTCGTTCCTTCAAACCGAGAGTGAATTCCGCTTTCAAAGAATCAACTTTCTGCTCCATTTTCATCTACACTGAAAATCCCCAATCACTGGCAATTCATACAAAAAAAAAAAATACCCCATTGCTCCGACAGTATACATAGCTTTACACAATCGAGGAGATTGTTTTACCTTATAAATAAATTCGTGCAAATATTTAACTCTTTCTTCAAGATTCTGCCTCTCGTTCTGCAGATTCTGGGACAATTTAACCAACGCATTGAAGATCTTATCCCATTTTTCTTTGCGGTCGGAAGCTTTCTCGGGGGATCTGCGTTTCCTCATTGCAAAGTTGGAGAAAATTTGCAGTTATATGAATGCAACGGTTAAATTGGAAGCAGTGAAACGTGAAAAATATAGCAGGAACTTGGGTTTCACAGCTAAGTAGCAGGAGAGAGTGGGGAAGGGAGTAGAGAGAAGAGAAGAGAAGAGTAGAGAGGGGAGAGAGAGAGTAAACGTTTGGTCGAAATAGCGCCCAATGGTCGAAATTTTAATTTAAAGGGGCAGCGGGCTTCAACAACAACCTTTTATATTTTTATTTATTTTAGAGCTATACATTTTATTTATTTTAAAAGATAATTATAATTTATGGCATCACCCTTTAAAATAGTTCTAAAAAAATAATTTTTGAAAAATTACAAGTAAAAATAGTTGTAATAATGGCCTGCTTTAGAATTAAAAATTATCTTTTAATATATTTCATCTTTCTATTAATTTTATTAATACCTCTTATGGATACCATATATAGACTAATAACGATATTACTATATATCCAAGTGGCTATCTCTATAGCCATTTGGATATAATAGTATATCACTACTATGGACACTGACTTCTTCTAAAATGGTGTTGGTTTATATTTTGAAAAACATGCTTTGAGCTGATTTGTATGTAAAAAATCATTTTCCTTGATTAATGAGAATAAAGTATTTTTTGTCATAATGTTTGCATTTTATTTTATATTGATTATATTATATGCAAACGAAGTCCATTTTCTATATTGTAAACTGATTGGTGGGTCGATGACACAAAAGATCTTTCAATCGGTTCATTAGTATAATAAATCAAGTTCGCAACTTAGATAGATATGGATAATCTATTGTGAAATGTTGTAGTATTTGAGGTTTTACGTTTATCTTAGCTAACCAATGATACTGGTGCAGTATAATACTGAAACAGATTCACAGTGAGATAAATACTTCCTTACTCATTACTGAAAGTATAAGATCTCCATGATTGCTATTTCTTAAACTCTGAAGATAACATTGAATATACGTTGTTGATTATGCAATGCTTTGATATATTAGAAAGTGCAATTTTGTTGTAACTCTATATGGTATGTTAGGCAATGGTAATTAGTTTACGAGAAGTATTAGTATTATTGTTACATAGAATCATGTATCGTGAGGATCCGAATTGATAATATCTCCAAGAAGAATCCGAAATTTTTTTATTATACAAAAAATACATAATTGGGTCTTTTTATTTTATAATGATTTTTTGAATATTTAGAATCTTAATAGTAACTCCATTTAGATGGTACATATATAAGGGCAAAATAGTCTAAAATGTAGAAATTATGTATTTTGTAGAAAGTTGGTATATTTTATCTTTTGTTTTTAGAAGTAGGTAGCTATTATTTTAAATATTAATCTATGTAGCATTCCATCAATCAATTAGACTTCTGGATACCAAAAAATTCCATATATTTTAAATGTGCAATATATAAATTTATCGAGTACTAATATATCAAAGTGCCTACTAAATTTCACTGCCAACCACACATTAAATGTCAATATATACTTCTCCATATTAAAATTGTTAAATATTGATCACAAAATTACAATTTGAATTTATAAATTTGTCATGACTTGTGACTAGGGAGAAGGCATCGAACGTACCGTGACAGGGTCTCTCTCTCTCCAGAGCAGCCCAATGTGGAAAATGAGTAGAAAAGAAAATCTAATTATTATATTTCTTAATTGATGTCCAAAATACGGACAAAGTCGTTGCGGGAGATTTTCCCAATCCAGGGCTTCGGACGTTCCCATAAACATAAAGTCTGACGTGGCGGTCACCTCTCGCTTTCGGTTAGGTGGGATCTTTACCGGCTTATCAAGTCGCACCAAATTTGCAACCGGATATTCCGGTAAGTCGCCCCCCGCTTTACGTACTTGAACGTATAAATAATAGCCTCGTTCATCACAACGTCTTTTCTTCTCTCCTCTCGTTCAACCATTTTCACTCTTTTTTCTATTTTTCATTTCAATTTTCAATCTTTTGCCCACCCCTAGAAGGTTAGCTTCTCTACTTCCTCCTTTCTTCTTGTGCCCCCATTTTTTTTTTCTTCTGAATATTGAACTTTGTGGGTGAGTTTTTCATTTTTCTGATGTTCTTTTGGTAGAGTTGTTAGGTTGAAATGCAGTTGCAAGATTTGTGGATTAGGTGACAGTTGCTTTTTTAGTTTGGTTAATCTGCATTTGGTTTTAGCAATGGAAGAGTTTTTTGCCCACCTCTGCTGATTGCTTTTTTATTTAATGATTTGCTGCAAGCGTGGAGAATATAATAAATCCTTAATTAAGAAGGTTTTAGATGTGTGATCCATGCTTATCATGCCATTTACGTCATTAGCGTTGATAATTAAACATTAATTTTAGGGGTGGTTGAATGCCGCCTCTGCTTAGCGGAAATATTGCTTGCTCAAAATTTGAGAGAGTTGACCTTTTTTGGTGCTCGTGAGTTGTGATGTAGTAGTGTTGCTTACTGCTGTTGTAAAGATTTCGAAAAAGCATTGCTTTGACATGGGATTTGGGGTTTATTAATATTGAGCTTAAGCTTTCATTTCTCCTCACCTGCAGATCTTTACGTCCATTGATTAGGGATCCATCTGTGAGCAGATAAGTGGGAATTTGTTTGAAGATGTCTCCAATCGTTGATGGTAATGGGAACGCCAAACATAACGAATCGAGCTCCTCGATTTTTGAGATTGGGGAGTCAGATTTGTCCAGATTGTTGGAGAAACCAAAGGCTGTGAACATAGAGAGGAAGAGATCATTTGATGAGAGATCCATCAGTGAGCTGTCGATCTCATCCCCGCCCCGCCACTTCTACAAGAACGGTGAGAACTCGTCTCGTGTCTTTGACAACTTCGGGAGTATTCATTCCCCGGGAAGGTCTGGCGTGAGCACTCCTAGGTCGTTCTATTGTATGGAGACGCATCCAATAGTGGCTGAGGCGTGGGAGGCCTTGCAGCGATCCATAGTCCACTTCCGCGAGCAGCCTGTGGGGACTTTAGCCGCTTTGGATAATTCGACTGAAGAGCTGAATTATGATCAGGTGAAGCTTTATATGCTTTGCACTTCACTTATTATTTCTGCTTTGAGATAACTTATGTTATGTCCCAATATGAGAAAGACTTGTTTGATTTCATATTATTTTCCTCTGGCCTATGATCATGATTTATGATGGATGATTTGTTTTTTTTAATGTTTTATCGTTGTCTGAATTTCAAGAATACTTCTTGGCAGATTTGAGGCGTATAACTATTTGTATCTGAATTTTGCTTCCTCCAGTCTCTGCTTCAGAAATTGAACCTTTCGGCTTCTTCTTTCAATGGTGTGGATAAATAATCACAGAGCACTGATAATGTTTTAGGGGAAGAGGAAATGCCAGCTCTAATAATTATGTTTCTTTACAAGCTTCTTTGTGCTATTTGAAGATTTGTTTCTTATGATGGATCAAAGGATTCACATATATCATCTATTGTTAACAATACAATACCTTCTTCGTGTCATATATATGTGCGATATTGATGTAACGATGCTATGGTCTTTGAGACTTTTGATATTTTCTTTAATATTTTGCTGTAATTGTGAGGGCTCAAAGTTTACTTGGTGACAGGTGTTTGTGAGGGATTTTGTTCCTAGTGCTCTAGCCTTCTTGATGAACGGTGAACCTGATATTGTCAAAAACTTTCTTCTGAAAACGTTGCGCCTCCAATCATGGGAGAAGAAGGTGGATAATTTCACTCTAGGGGCTGGGGTGATGCCTGCGAGTTTTAAGGTACTTCATGATCCTGTGAGGAATAACGAGACAATCATTGCTGATTTTGGCGAATGTGCTATTGGTAGAGTGGCTCCAGTTGATTCTGGTTTTTGGTGGATCATTCTGCTACGAGCATATACAAAGTCTACCGGTGACAATACTTTGGCTGAGATGCCGGAATTCCAGAGAGGCATTAAATTAATTTTGGCATTATGCCTGTCTGAAGGCTATGATACTTTCCCAACCCTTTTGTGTGCTGATGGATGTAGTATGATTGATCGTCGGATGGTGAGTCTTGTGAAACCTCTCAACTTTTATTCATTCAAGTAAATTGTTTGTCACTCTTTCTTCGTCATTTTGAGTCGAACTTGTATCTGAATATCTGCCTCCTGAACGAGTCACATTAGCTACTTTATATTCATTTTCTCTTTTTAGCCAAAACTTAATTAGTTTCTGCTCATGTTCCATCTTTCAGGGTGTTTATGGTTATCCGATAGAGATACAGGCATTATTCTTTATGGCCTTGAGGTGTGCTTTACATCTACTTAAAAACGACGAGGAAGGCAAAGATTTTTCTGATAGAGTAGTTAAGCGCCTGCACGCACTTAGTTATCACATGAGAAGCTACTTTTGGCTGGACATCAAGCAGCTCAATGACATCTACCGTTACAAGACCGAAGAGTACTCACACACTGCAGTGAATAAGTTCAATGTGATGCCCGATTCCCTCCCTGATTGGGTGTTTGATTTCATGCCAACTCGTGGAGGTTACTTCATCGGGAATGTAAGCCCTGCAAGGATGGATTTCCGTTGGTTCTGCTTGGGCAACTGTGTGGCCATTTTGTCATCTTTGGCAACTCCCGAGCAAGCTTCAGCTATAATGGATCTCATTGAATCACGTTGGGACGAGCTGGTTGGGGAAATGCCGTTGAAGATATGCTATCCGTCCATGGAAAGCCATGAATGGAGAATCGTAACAGGCTGCGATCCCAAGAATACTAGCTGGAGCTACCACAATGGAGGCTCTTGGCCAGGTAACTTGCTGTCTCCTAATCCAACTCTCATGTAATTGATACTCGTTTCTCTTGCTTAAATTATACTTTGTGTTTGATGTTTTGTGCAGTCCTTATATGGCTCCTCACAGCAGCATGCATCAAGTCCGGACGCCCCCAACTCGCAAGACGCGCCATTGAACTTGTGGAATCACGTCTGTCGAAGGATCACTGGCCGGAGTACTATGACGGGAAGCTGGGGCGTTACATGGGGAAGCAGGCACGCAAGTACCAGACGTGGTCGATCGCGGGTTATCTAGTAGCGAAAATGATGCTGGAGGATCCTTCTCATTTAGGAATGATATCACTCGAAGAAGACAAGCAGATGAAACCTCACATCAAAAGATCTGCCTCTTGGACGTGTTGACACCAATTCCACATATCATATTTGTACTAAAAATCCTCAACTGGAACACACTGCTTGCTTCTTATACCATGTTTTGTATGGACTTCACCTAAAAGTTCTTGTATTCCATTTTTTTTAATGGGAAATTGTAAGAAAACACTGCAGATTGATGCATTATACACAATGTTTTTGTCTCTCAACATCTTGATCGAAAATTTTAATATCTAACCACACGAAGGTCTCTGCTGATAGATAATGTTATTATGCTCGGTTGATGAAATTCTAGGAAAATGAAGTCACATCAATACAAAATGAGTATAAAATAATTGAAGATTGGATCGGGTCGAGTTTGAAGATGGAAATGGGCTGCTTGGCCC
Source organism: Monilaria moniliformis (assembly GCA_034509125.1). Taxonomy (NCBI): domain Eukaryota; kingdom Viridiplantae; phylum Streptophyta; class Magnoliopsida; order Caryophyllales; family Aizoaceae; genus Monilaria; species Monilaria moniliformis. The sequence continues at coordinate 270,474 of JAYDZE010000007.1, forward strand.
GAAATGACCTAGACCAATAGAGAAATTCTAATTCATTAGGCCTCTCGATACAATCAAATAGAAAGGCCCAAGGGCGGTCCACGACACCCCGACGACTTGTGACCCCTCTATGAAACTTGAGTCATTGATATTCTGCAGCAGCCTGCTATTCGATTTTGCTGCTAAGTTTAGGCTTATTCTTCACATGGCTTGTAAAATTTCTGCAGGAAGTTGAGATTTACTTTGATATGACAAACACTGAAATAAGTTTATCTTATATCTCTAATGTGGGATATCAAATAAACAAAAATTAAAGAATTGACTTCTCAAAATTCTCTCACAATGCATTGAATTTTATTATTCTCAATTATTTAGTTTTACTTTGTTTTTATATAACTTTAGCATCACTAGCATCAACATATATAATTAATCTCCATCATCACTTGTAACTTGGACTATTTATTGGAGATGGATGTAATTTGTTGATGATTCGATGGATATCTTGAAATTCTTTTTTTGGTTGGTAGTGGATGATCTTGTACTACTTATTTGGTTGGTTGTAACGAATGATTTAGTACTTTGGTCTTTATGTGGATTGTCATTTATTATGTTGTTGTATATTTTTGTTGCACGTTCTTGAAAATGAGATGAGATTTTATATATTTTTAGTAATTTTTTTTTTATAAATAATAACAATACAAATAATTTTGTTCCAGTTTTCTTATGTTTTAAGGTTTTTCGATTCAACATCAACAATAATAGTGGTAGTGGTGGAAGAATGGTGGGAAAAATAAATCTCAAATCTCAAATGAGAAATGAAATAATTAATGTAATTTAAGAATTTAAATTAAGTAATTTTTAGAATTTAATTATTTATTATTCGAATTTGTAGTCATTTAATTTGATTTTTAGGTCTTTTAATTACTGTAATTGTAGGATTTTATTTAAGTAATTTTCAATTTTTATTTAATGTAATTTAGGAATTTAAATTAAGTAATTTTCAAATTTTGACGAAGAACTTTTCGAAATGTAGTCATTTAATTTCATTTTACAAATAACTAAATATAAATATATATATATATAATTAAAGAATAATAAAAAAATGATAAAATAATATAAATAAAATTGTGGCTGATTTGAGAATTAGATAAAGATATTGTGACTAAAAGTAAAATGCTGACGTATCAACTGAAAATTAAGTTGTAATTGACTTTTTGGACTAGGAAAAAAATAACAGCACAAGGAATCTCTAAAAGAAAAAAAAAACGTGTAATATGAATAAATATAGCAATTATACCACTGGTCCAAAGTAGCAGGTAGCATTATACAAAGCAAGCAGCTCTACTCCGTTTAGACTAATAAATTAGTAGGGGAGATTGATCCCATTCAAAACCGCCGAAAACTGAGTGGAAACTTCATTCATATACACAATTTTCAGGAGTTTTCGAGGTAAAACTTCAATCTTTATTCAATCTTTTGTTTTGTTGAATGTTTGTGTTAAGAAAGCCCTGCTCGAATGATCGAGAAATAAGCAAGTGAGCAGAGGTTTTGTTTAGAATGAGAAGTTAAAATTAGGGCTTTAAACTTTGTGGGATTTGTTTTGTTTCCTTGACTGTTGCTGTGTTAAGCCAGGTTCCATCAAAAGATCACACTTTTTTTACATAGTGGGAGCTTAATAATACCTTTTTACTCAAACTACATCTACCAACTATTTTCTTAAAGTCTGTTGCCATCCAATATGCTATAGTTTTTGGGGACGGAGAGTATTCAAAAGTCCCCTGATGAGAACATTAAACATATAGTATTATGAACCTCGTGGAAGCTCAAATTATATGACATACAGAAGCCTATGTAGTTACTTTGCGTAGTTACTCATTGTATTATGTACTATGAGTCATGCTCGTCGAATATATACAGTGCGGTGATCTCACCTGAATGATTTGAAGAAATATGCTATGATATTGATTCATTTTGTCTATAAGATTCAAGTATGTATATTTTATGTAAGAATGGTCCATGATGGGATGAGACGCCCATTCACTCAAAGAATTGCTGACAAAAATGGCTTCTGATTCAATCCAGGGCCTAACTTTTTATGTCTCTTTAAAGGGGAACATTAAATTTTTCAGCACTATTACTATCCTTGTTGATGGCATTGCTGGACCATGAAATGGATACTAGTTTAGTTGAGTTCCGTTTTCTCTTTAATTCCACGATGCCTATTTGGTTGCTATCTTGCTGGTTTGTGGTCTAAACATATTGATCTAATAGCAGTTCTGTGTATCCAACCTGTTGAACTAGAACTATGGTATATTAGAAGATGAACAAGCAGGATAGAGTAGCATCAAAATGTATTGCAGGTGGTATACCATATAAGTATAAAACTATATTCGTACTCTAATTGCAGTTGCATTTGAGTCATAGGAGAGTGATGCAGAAAAGCTGGTGCTTCACTAATTCAGAATTTTCATATTCTTAGCCTATTCCAAAGTTGGACAAGTCAACAGGTGACATGGAAAGAAGTTTAGTCCAATTATTGGTTGCAGCAGTTCTTTCAGCTGCAATTTCCATAAGGTCATATAGAAAGAAGTCCCTTGACTTTTCTGGAGCTCTTTCTGGTTTTGCTGTTATGACAATTCATATTGCCGTCAATTACAGGTATCCACATCTCTTCTCCTATATATTTGGAACATGTTTGACATGCCTGTGCTTGCCTATAATATTTTTTTTCTCTCTCTCTCTCTTTTATTTATTTATTTATTTATTTATGGTATTTGCATTGTTGTAGGTTTGGTGCTCTGTTACTTGGCTTTTTTATTACTTCTTCAATGCTAACGAAAGTTGGAGAGGACAAAAAGAAGAAAGTTGATGCAGATTTTAAGGACGGTGGTCAACGTAATTGGTATTGTCGCTGGCTCTCTCAAAAATAAATTATTATGTGCGCATAAGTTGCTAATGACTTACAAAATACACTTATCAATGGCATCTGCCTTGGCCTTATATTAACATGGTTCAACATGAGTTTTCTTTGCTCTAGAAATGAACTGTTGCTACTTTAGCTGGAAAGTAACCTGGTCACTAGCTTCAAACAGAAGAAATGCAATTACATTACCAAGTCTCAAACCCTGCCTAATTTCATTAAACTTTTTCTTTTTTTCAAATTTATGCTTTACCATCCAAAAGTATTTTCTCATATAACATTAATTGTCTTCACTTTACAGGATACAAGTTTTCTCTAATAGTGGTATAGCAACAATTTTAGTCCTGATCGCTTGGACACAGGTCGGCATGCAGGACTTTTGTCTAAATTCAAAAGAATCACGTCTTATGACTTATCTAGCTGGTGGTATTCTTGGTCACTACTGTTGCTCCAATGGAGACACATGGTCATCTGAGCTCGGGGTTCTCAGTGATGACCAGCCACGGCTTATTACGAACTTCAAGGTGGACACGCACTACTATGATTATTTTATTACTCGTGCTTACTGTTAGAGCTTCTTCCATTTTACTTCATTCTGCTTTATGTATATTCTAGTGTCTTACCGTTTTTTTAATTTATCCAGCCAGTTCAGAAGGGCACTAATGGTGGTGTGACAAAGGCAGGACTTGTTGCTGCTGCAGCTGCAGGCTCTGTGCTTGGACTTATATTTGTTATATTAGGATTTCTGACTACCAACTGTACTTTCAATGTATCTATGAAGCAGCTATTGTTGATACCGGTTTCAGCTCTTTCTGGGTTGTGTGGAAGTGTTATCGATTCTTTATTGGGAGCAACCCTCCAATACAGTGGTTTCTGCAGTGTCCGAAAGAAGGTGATATTTCAGATATTAATTTGAGTTGGGTGAATCCATGAATATGATCACTAAAATTGCTATATATTAACAGTTATATGCATTTCATGCAAATTATGAGGCCATGTATAAGTATAACTTTTAAGAAATTTGTGTAAACCTGAAATTGCAGGTTGTGAGTAAAGCAGGACCGACGGTGAAGAGGATCTCGGGTCTTAGCATACTCGATAATAATGCAGTGAATTTCGTGTCGATTCTGTTGACGAGTGTGCTGACTTCCATAGCTTGTTCATGCATATTCTGAGTTAGAGGGTTTAGATCTTCAATTCCCATGTGTAACAGATAATGTTGGAGCATCATTTCAATCAATAAAATGGTTTTTGCTTCTCTCTTTGCATATCCTGATTGCCTGCGCCTACTCTATATGATTTGAAATCTACTTTTTCTTACTTTGCGAACATGTAAAAGAGTATAGAACCATCAACCATGTATATGCATATACTCAGAATAATAAAATGGCAAATGACCGTTTGACAGCCAGGCCACAACAAGGAGAATATCCCACCACTTTCACTTTCGAAAAAGGCCGACCTGAATAATAAAGAGGCCAAATGCATATCGGTGCAGAAGATGAAAGACGGAAGAAGGCCTATTGCAGCGAATCGGGTTCATCTCAGTCAATTGATGCTGCCATCCTCTAAATCACCGATGACGCAGAGACAAGAAGCGTAGAGTACCGACTACTATCGGGTGCTCGGTAAGTTGACGCCCCTGGTCGTCTCTACGTTGTCGTATAGTACCGAGCACTTTGATGTACTCGGTAGATGAATAACGTGCTCTATACCTGCTCGGTAATTTAGCGACGAGTTTTATACAGAACACTTCGTCTGCTCGGAAGGTGCTCGATAAATAGTTGTTGCCTAGCACGAAAGACAATGTAGCGAGCATCTTTGTGCTACGTAATCACTATTTTTTTTGTACTGCATATCAATGAATATAATTGAATACCAAAGCAAAATTGGTGAGATCGGTTAAGTCAACCAATCTTCATTGATTCAGTCATGTATGTTAATTAGTTGAATAATCGAATGAGAATTCCCTCCCCTATCTGCTGCTACTACGTGAATCATGGGCGGATAGAGCTATAGGACTGATATTCAAACAAAATTATGCACATTTACTTTTAAGAAAATAAAAAGTAACATTTCGGGTAATTACTGGGTGCAATATTTTAAGCCTCTACCATAAAAAATTCTTTCTTTTTCTATTTTAAAATTTGTGAAAATTTTCGGAAATTATTTTTAACTCTTACCGAGTTAATGCTTCGAAGACCAAAAAGTCGGAAGTTGGAGGATTTTAACCCTTACCAATATTTTTTTCTGCATCCGCCACGGACTATATCGATGTGGACTATATCGATGTATGTTATAAGCAGAGGAGTGTACCCATGGTTCGAGAACTTATTGGATGGAACATCAAACATATATAAAATCCAATTAAGGAAAACAAAAAAGTAGTGAAAACGAATCCCATATAACTTGATGCTCAATCAAAATACATAGCAGCAGCAGCAACCACATCTCCAGTGAAGTGGACGCGAAGAAACGAACCTCCTCCTACTTAACAAAATATGCCCCCACTCATTACATGCACCAACAAAATCACACACACCCATCCAACCAAACTACCTAAAGATTAGTCTTTCTTTTTGAAGCTTCTCTTTTTTTTTTTTTGTGATTAATTTTGTCAATTGTTGACTCGAGTTACAATCAACGCTGTAGAGGGGTTGAGTTGAGGATGGAAGGTGGCGGAGTTGCGGCGGCAAATAAGGCGGAGATCGACACGAGCGCCCCGTTCCGGTCGGTAAAAGAGGCGGTGATGTTGTTCGGAGAGAGAGTTCTTGCTAGTGAGGTTTATGCTAGCAAGCTCAAAGAGGTGACCCTCCTTCATTCATTTTACCAAATTTTGAAATTTTCAAATTCACATATTATCATATAGTTTCTTGCAAGAGATCAAATATTGTTCTTGTTTTTGCATGTTTTGCATCAAATATGAATATGATCCACAAAAACCATTAATGTAACATAGAAAAAATCTCAACATATATAAAGGAAGCATTTATTATACTGGTAATTGCGCCTAACTACACGAACTTTTATCCAATTCTGTTTTCGGTGTAAACTAAAAATTCTTCCTCCAAATACTTCAATTTTCCAATTGTTCTAATATCCTTGTGGCATGTCGAAGTAGAAAATTAATGTCATTTTGGCTGGTTGAAATGACGTAGAGATCTAACTACGTTGTTTACTACATCGACCATTTAAGCCATGTAGATATTTCAAGCGTCATCTCATGATTAATATGTGGGCAATTCATGATAACCTTGTGAAAATCAAAGCAATAGAAAATTCGTGTATTTGGAAGCAGAATTTTTAGTTTTTGTGCAAAACCAGATTTAGACATGGTTCATACTTTGTGCATATGTATGTATATCATGGCACCAAATTAAGAATTCATTTTTTCAGAAATCTAGAGTAACTTATACCCCATTTCCATCTTCCACCTCAAAATTACTATTAGCCATACAGTTGCAGGAAGAGGCAGGAGGCGAATATGGCGAGGCAGCAAAGGCCTCCGAATTGGAGGAGACGAAGCAGAGCCTCCAGAAGGCGCGCGAAGAGAGTGAACACATGGCCCAATACCTCTCCTCCCTACAACAAGAGCTCCACCAAACCAAAAGGGAGCTCCAAAGCTTGAAAATGCGTGATCTCAAATCCGTGGAGGAAACAAGGGAACACGTGAAGAAAGAGACAACTAACGACGACCAAAGAGTCGAGTTCCAGAGGAGGAAATGCGTCACGTTTGCGAATCCTCCGTTGGTGGCTCAAGTAGTTCTTCCGCCGCCGCCGCCGCCGCCGCAGGCAATGTTCCAGAGACACCCCTCTCTTCATAAGAAGAAAAAGAAGGCGCTGATCCCTTTCATCGGAGGGATATTTTCCAAGAAGAAGGGAAGCTCTGAAGTTGCCTTTGCATGAGTAGGAATCAAGTAAATTCCATTTCAATAATGATCGCCGTTACACGACAGTTTTCTCGTATCTAGCTAGGATGTCATGACTGCTTCAACTTTTTTTATTTTTATTTTTTATTTGTTACATAAGTTGGTCTGCGAGTAAGTTGACAAGATGCTCGGTTTGAGTATTGGAGAGGCAAAATAATTTAATAAGCTGCATATATATGTACTTTTGCAAAGTTAAATAACATGGAAGAAACGAATATAGCTATAAAATAAGAAAAGGAAAAGAATTCTTGAGTCTTAGATGCATAGTGTATCTAGGCTCCTCCACTTAGCTTTTAATTCTTTGCGATCCTAGTCCTTTTGTGTCATTATATGAATAGCATTAATTTATGAAATTATAATTAAAAATATAAGGTTCTAAACGAGCCGAGTCGAGTCGAGGCAAATACTGGAAGGTTCAAGCTAGTTGGTTAAGAGTTCTGTGGGTCTGGAGTGCAGCTCGAGCTCGATCTCGATCTCGAAGCTCTTACAGCATTCACCTTACAAAATATAAAAAAATTAGAGAAAAAAATACAATCAAATACTTTCCACGTCCCTTAAAAATAATTCATTTTTGCTATTTTGATACGTCTAATAAAATTAGTTCAATTCTATTATAGACAATTCCCTATTACATATTATAACATAATTATCTTCAATATATAAACTTATTCACCATTTCTATCACACGACCCACCGCTTTCTCCATTCACAATATATTTTTTAATTATTACTAACACTACCTTTAGGATGTGACACATTCTGCACTCATAATGCACTAACAACTTTTATTAACTCGTGTCGCATTAAGCCTATTTTTAAGGGACGGATGAATATAATATAGATGAGACAATTTTTAAGATAAATAAATATAATTATTTTAGTTATTTGTGTCGGGAAATCAATTCTCTATTCATTCTCAGAAAAAATAAAAAAGGACGAGAAAGAAGAACAAGAAAAAAGACAACAATCATCTACACAAGAACTTAATGTGGAAAATTCTAAATCTAGAGAAAAACCACGGTCCACGGAAGAAAATTCACTATATAATAAAATTTTACAATCACACAATATTTATTTCCCTCTCGACCCGACCCCATACACTATTACTTGTCTTGGAAAAAACTCTCACCTTCTATTAAGATTCTCCAACAAGATAAGCTAAAAATAAAGAATTTTGACTAAAATTAATGACAAAACTATAGAGTATCAAAAATCCTTGGACTTCTTAAGTAGCTTAAGAAACTCTTCCTACTTCGATCACATAACCAACATGAAACAAAATTCATTTATTTTAACACAAGCAAAATTCCAATAATCTGTGTTTCATCCTTTGGAACGTTAAAGTCAAGTTAATCTCATAACAATTGGCGTCTACTACTAAAGACTCTAATATTGGCTGTTGAAGTTGAATTTAAAGATGTGAGGTGAGGCGAAATTGGATACGAGGTGAAAATGAATGAATTAAATGAATAGTATTTACGTCTCTTCAAATCAAATTCGGCTACATTTTAATCTTTTTAAATTTGTGACCAATTATTAATTTTCACTAATTTAATAGACTAGTCCCCATATTAACACTTCTTCTACGTCACATTGGTAATGAGGATACAAGTTTATAAAAACTTGTTTTTCACAATATCCAAGACACTCATATTCCTAAACACGTGTATATACATAAAATTCCACTAAATATATTGAAATCCTTTGGTTCATTTCATATCAGTGGAAGCAATGATTTTTTGTTTCAATAGAATAGTTTAAAGTATAGAGTTTTGAGTTCTGCATCAAAATTAATGTTTATTTTTAATATTTTTTGTATATAACCTAAATGTATAAGTCATCCATTGTTATTAGTTACAAATTAATGTAAGCGGGTTGGCAACTTGGCATGTTTAATTTATTAGGATACTTGTTATTTAAATCATAACTTTTGGTTGACTCCTACTCAATTCTATAACTTTTTAAACTGACGACGTGGACAAAACATCCGTTCTTCAAAACAATGTCGATGAGACCACCAATTTCACCGAAATTTTGATTTGTGGGATAATTGAGAAAATGTCAAAAGTTATGATTTTATGTTCCAATTTCAAAAGCTATAGGATTGACCAGAAGTCAACGAAAAATTATAATTTAAATGACGATTATCCTTTAATTTATTAATATCTTTAACTAAAAAAGCTTTCTATGCATTAAAAAAATTAAGGACAAAAGGCATGCAAATGATTTGATCACATGCCTTGGGCAACATCTTTTCTTTCCTCTGAACTAACATCGATCATTGAGTCACAAAGATACAAATCCATTCCTTTTATTCCGCCATACGACAGAAATGATTGTGCTACACTTCCCCATGACTATCTTGCAAAATAATAAATCCCATAATAAACTATTATGAGTATTCAGCAATAAGTAGGAGTTCATGTGAGGATGCTCATTACATCCTCGATTAGGGTTTTTCCTCTTCTTGAGCCAGAGAAGTTCAAATCCAATGAAACTGTTGGAGAGATTTCGCAAGATAATAATGCGGTTCATCTTCCCCCGCGGCCTCCCGACGAGAGGCGGCTCGTCGGAGGCCGCGGCGCCGAGGCGGAGGTCGTGTGATTGGGCGACGGAGACGCCCAAGACCTCATGCAGCTCCTATTACTACTCCAAGTCTCACTACAATGAAGCCATTTCCGATTGCATTGAGTTCTTCAACAGGTCGTCGCAGGATTGTGATGGAAGAAAATCTGATGTTATTATGGTTTGAGGAAATTATAAGTATTATGATGTTCATTTGCACTTTATACATTATATATATATGCATGTATGTTTTTGGAATACGTTATGAATAATGAACATATTCATTCAAATTTATGTAATAAGACAAAATCGACATTTAGAAAAAACGATTATTTAGGTTCTTAGAGACATTAGATGATATAGATCGAAGTGGGAAATTTTCAAAAAATGAAACGATGAAACACAACTCAATTAGTAATAATCTTCCTCCCTAATCAATAAGTCAGGGATTCACAATGTACATGAGTGTGGGTGCATGGGTGGATTTAGTAAGAGATGTAGAGGGGCTTGAGCCCCCACCATTTTTTTCTTTTTTAAAATTTGTGGATATTATTGGAAATTGTCTTTATCCTTTATTTAGCCAATGCCTCGAAGACCAAAAACTCAGAATTGGAAGATTTCAGCCTCTACTAACATTTTTTTCTGCGTCCGCCACTATGTGGGCGTGTGTAAGTTGTAACTAAAAAAATAACAATATAAGAAACAACATATTTTTTATAATTTGGGGGACAAAAAATTGATAAAAAGTATTAAATGAAGGAAGCTTGAAAGTAGAGTGGCCACCGTAAAACAATGCAAACTATATGATTCTTTGTGTGAATGATGATGTCGAAATATAGAACTCTGTGATCGTACGGTGTGGAATAAGAAAATATACATTGAAAATCATTATGTTAATTAATTGGCGTATGTGTTTCATCTAGAAGCATCAATTATACTAGATTAGGGTTTTACAACTCCGGTCCGGTCTATATTAAATTTTATTTTGAGAGAGAGGAGCTTCTCATAATCTCACGGTATGGAACAAAAATTAAGGCGAAGCATATAATATATATAAGATGACCAATAGAAATAAAGAAATTAGAAAAAGGTTTGATCAATAAATATATAGGTAAGACTTAAGAGACATGAAAAATACGTGTGTGAGGTGTTACTTTTTTAGGGACGAGCATTTGAATTTCGGTTCAGATTTTGCCTAATCTGAATCGGTCCGAAAATCTGAAATTTTCTGAAAATTAAATCCGAACATAATCGAATTATCCGGAAATCAGAATTTGAAAATCCAAAATCCGAACTTTAAAATCTAATTCGAACCGAAAATCCGAAATTGCATAAAAATCCAGAAAACCTAACAAAAATCCGAATATCTAAAAAAAACTGAAAATTATAAAATAATTTTTCTAAATTAATACGATAAGGTTGGTAGTATATAAAATATCATGTTTCGATATTTATGTAATAAGAGTGTAAATTTAGGGTCTTAATTTAGAATATATATATATATATATTACTAAAAATATATTTCGGATTTCAGATTTATTCAGTTTTTAATATATCCGATCCGAAAATCTGAAATTTGCCCAAAATGTAATCCGAACTGAACCGAAGATTTGAAAAATCTGAACCAAATTTTAAATTTCGATTTGATTCGAATCGGATATTCAGATTTCAGATATTTTGCTCACCCCTATTACTTTTGGCCCACAATACATTTGTTCAAAAGGGAAATTTGAATTGGATAAAACATAACACACCCTTTGGTAAATGGTAATAAGATAAGTCACCCATGATCTGCTTTCTTCAAAGTGTTATTTTGTTTTCTCTGTTTTTTTTTTTTTTTTGAGTCGTGGGGGGTGAAATTGGAAGTTAATTATTATATATTGATGAACTACGCTACTGAGTTAGATTATAATTTTTCATTATAACCTTTGCATGGCATACCTTTCAGATAGCTCGAGTTCAGTTTTCTATATATGAGTTAATCAATCTAACCATCACATTCCATAATCTGATCACGGATATATATATGAGTTAATCAATCTAACCATCGGATTACTGACTACGAAGTTTTCCGACGGAACCAAGCCCACCTCCTGGTTGTCGTCGCTCGATCCGATGGATCACCTACGCGCCAAAATCACCGTCGAAATTACTGGCGGAACTTCCGATGGATCACCTGCATATAAAGAGTAACATTAGCCGCTAATTGAAAATTCATTATATATTAGTGATTTGATTGCAAGCAGTGACTCAAAAAAAATAAAAATAAAAATACTAACAAGCATTGATTTCGACTTTGTTAACTTTATTCAAAAAAATAAGTCCAGCCGTTCTTGTCGATCCACTTTAGTTTCCAGTCGTTATTAAGGAAAACACAACAAAAAATATATTATTTTATAGGTGTGGAATATGAGTTTGTCTCTTGTACATTCAACATGGTTACAACAAACCCCTTTTTAATCAAAAGTGTGTGTTTTTTTCTTGCCGCAAGGGTGTGTCGCCATACAATTTTAATACAATATCTAAGTCTCAAATAATTAATTTAAAAATATACCACTTAATTAAATGCATGTGAGGTAGGGAGAGAATCAAAATCATATTTATTGTATTAATTGGAAATAAATTTAGTTCATAAATCTTAATTGCTAGAGATAGTTGAAGTGTACATAATTCATGAACGAGAGAGCAATCAAATCCTAATAAAATTCAATCCTAAACCAATTGGTGATAAGAAGAGTGGCTCACCAGGTATCTATGTGGATCTCTCTTACTTTATAATTTCGGTGTGGGACAACTCACGTGTGTATAGCCAACAATAATATTTTTTCACATGAATTTATATGTATATAACAATATTTTACATATTAGAATGATATTTTCTATACATTATAATATATAATGTGGTGATTTTGAATACATGAGAAAATTATGATTAACTCAATTCCCCAAAACCTTAAAATGGTTAAATAATTTAGCAATAACTTCACTTTTAAGGCGAGTCTTGTAGTGGGGATTTGACACGAGGACTACAGAACAATTGTTAATAGAAAAGCTTATCATTTCTTGAGTTTACCTAAGACTTATAATTTATTAATCTAGTCAGTTACGAACAGATGAACTAATTATTGCAATAGTGGCCCCATCTCAATGACTTCATACAAATTTATTGATTGCATCTAATCGGGAATATTTCAAATTTAAAATATTTATTTGTCGTTTGGTTATACTTCAGTCGATTATTATAAGAAAATAAATTTTTTGGTAATGCGTATATGGTAATAAATAGGTTTTCCATATCGCCAAAGGTTACTTGAAGTTCAAAATAAGAATTTGAAGCAATTTTATAATAATAGTATGATTTTTAAAATACGCAAAAGGATTACTTTTAAGATTCCGAAGTTGACGTGTACATTATGTTGGGGAAATTCTCTATTCCACCCGAATTTGAATGACAGTATAGAATTAGCTTTTATTTAACCCCATGTATTAGGCACTACTAAGCATTCAATTAAGTAAAAGGGATATAGCCATAAAATTGGGGGCTGTTTTTAAAATTATACTTATATAATTATGGAATTGTAGAGATCCAATTAGATCGTTCTGCAACGCATTTTGAACTATTTAAAATAAAATGAATTTGGAATTCCGTTGGATTCCAATGGAGTAATCTATTATATGAATCATACTCTTTCAATCCAAGAGATATTTCGTTGATTCCCGTCTTTGTTCTTCGAAAAAAAAAGGGATTCAGATGATTGGAAATTTATTCCGACCTAAAATTCTTCCGAATTTTTCTAAATATAGTGATAATACTAGGCCCAAATCATCTTATATTAGAACTAGGCCCAAATCAAATTATATTAGATCCAGTCCAAATTCTTGATCGAGTGTAAAAGCCCAATGATCCAAATTATAAGTAGTCCTAACGTTCCCCAATAGACATCTTAGTTCAACCTTGATTCCTCTGTGTATCCAGGTACATGGTGCATTTTATTTAATTGAAATACTAAATATAGTTAATAAATTTAATTAAGAATGACAAAGTCTCAACAAATCCTTATTGGATTTAATAAATTCTAATTTAAATAATACTATCATAGATATTAATTAATGCTAATTAAAATTTATTAACATATACCTCATATTAAAATATTAGGACAGTTGCACCCAAGTTTCTGTGTTATTATTTTCACCATATTGTCTGTTACAACACCGGTTTCACTGCTAATGAGACCACGATAACGATTACATGCAGTGGCGGATGTAGGGGGGGTCAGGAGAGGGCGGCCGACCCCCCGACGGTTAATTTCCCCTCAAGGTCGCCGTAAAACCATTATGATTGCCCTCTGTTCGGATGGCGGGATCTGTAGGAGAGAAATTGAGAAAGAGAAGTGTGCCTGTGTTCCACAATTTTCATAGATAACATCTACGTGTTTACTTTAGACACATTAGGTATAATACATCATAGTTCACTAATTAAATATAAATTTAAATTGAATTTAGTCCTCGCAAAATATTCTAAAATAAATGGACGTACAATAATATTATGGTCAACGCCTTGTTAAACTAATCCAAGCGAATATTAGTGGAAGCTATATATATTTAAATGAGTTTAGCTGGCTAAAGATAAGAAAATTAAACATTACAATCATTTGACAATTAGTTGAAGTATCATTTTTCATGATCTTCTAATACCAACTAATTCAAGGTGCGAGATAATATTAATTATCTTACTATGATTTGGTGTCTTTATGTTTTGGTTAAATCGATCACTAGGTCGGATCCGCCAGTACTACCGTTATTTTGACACGTGCCTTATGGCGACGAAGTCCGCCGTAAATCTTACAATAATTTGCCGGTGATTCTAACGTCAGATTATCTGCCGCGAATCTGCCGATGATTAGTGAGAGGTTATTATCCACTAATAATTCGCGTTTTTTTTTGTAGTGAATTAGGTTGTCCGGTAAATTTAATAGGTTTCATAGATGAAACTGCTAATATTAGTTGTGTTCGCAACTTTGGATGTGTGTGCAATAATTTCTCGAAGACTATACTGTGGCGGATTTAGAAAACGTTCATCGTGGGGTTGACGTGCAGTTTCTTCACGTCTTTTCATTTTTAGTTTTACCTTCCACAGTAATACTCGCATATCTTTCATTGTTCTACCACAAAATTTCCCTCGTAATATATATAGTTTTGTGGCGGTGCTGCCAC
>JAYDZE010000008.1:14170-26987 GCA_034509125.1 Monilaria moniliformis
ATTGCTGCACATACTGATGTGAATTTGGGGGATTGTTCATTCCTTGACACCTGCCGTCACATGAAGGTGGATTTGTCGTGCCTTTTCATTTCCTTTAGAGATTTATTTGTTTACATGTGGAGTTAAAATACTGACACTATTTTACAATGACAGACATGCAAGTATGTCCATTATGAGCTCGACTCAACTCCCGATGTATCACCTATGATGATGGGGCAAGCTACTTTACATCCCCAAAAGCCATTGAAGCCTCAAAGTGCTCATTATTGTTCTGAAGTAGAGCTTGGAGAACCACAGTGGATTAACTGTGACATACGATCATTTAGAATGGATATTCTAGGTCAATTTGGAGTTATAATGGCTGATCCACCTTGGGATATTCATATGGAATTGCCTTATGGAACCATGGCTGATGACGAAATGCGTACTCTTAATGTTCCTGCATTACAGAGTGATGGTATGATATTTCTGTGGGTCACAGGACGTGCAATGGAACTTGGACGTGAATGGTATGCCTCACTTATACTAGAATTTGATATCTTATATAAATTTGATATTTGATTATATCTCTTCCTTTTGATTTCTTTCTTGGCTTGCTTTCTTTCCGTGTAAATTTTCAAATGTGTTATTTAAATGAAGTCTGATCCTTTAGTACGGGTGTTTTTCTCTGTTATGCTAAAAGCTACCTTTTATGAAAGAGAGTAATATGTTGACAAGTGACCATTTAAACTTTTTTCTCCATTTCTGGCAGAATTGCCTAATATTATCAACTCGATGGTTTGACATTGTATGTCAATTATTGTGCTTAGGGCATGTATGTTCACCTTAGCCTGTTTCAATTTTTGTTTGTGCAGTTTGGAACTTTGGGGCTACAAGCGTGTTGAGGAGATCATCTGGGTGAAGACAAATCAGCTTCAACGGATTATTAGAACAGGCCGTACAGGCCATTGGCTAAACCACAGCAAAGAGCATTGCCTTGTTGGGGTAAAGGGTAACCCTGAAGTAAATAGAAATATTGACACTGATGTGATTGTGGCTGAAGTTCGTGAAACAAGTCGCAAACCTGATGAGGTTAGTGGGTAGCTCTCCTATCTATCAGTTTCCGAGGACACTTTTTAACCTGTTTTGCACATGAAACTTCTTTATGAAGCTACAATGTCCCCTGAAGAGGCGTGGTAGCATTTACTTGTGTCATATGATATGTATGATGATTCAATTTCTTTAATATATTAGATGCATAATGTATTTCATATGCAAGTTTACAATGAACTTTACTAGTTCAAGTTTACAACCTTATGCTTATATTGATATTTTAGTAGTGTGGATAGCAGAAAAATATATTTAATGGAATGTACTTGACATGTATGCTAAAAACTACAAACAAATATTTTCATTTTGCATTGTATTATTTGTTAGTTGCAGCAATCTTCTTTCCTTTTCTTCTTCTTCTAATTGAAAGTGAAAGTAAGATATTACTTTGCCACATTGGATAACTTACAGAGAATCAAATATCAGTTTCTGTTTTTGCTCTTGTTTTTATGTTTTTTATGTTATCGTTATATATTTCATTGTGCATTCAGAGACAACCTTAGATAAGGAGAATGTTCTTTAGTATTCTGAAACTTCTATTATGCTAATTCTAATTAAATTATCTCAATTTCAACACCCGGAAAAGGTTGTTAGACCATTAACTGCCTCTTTAATTGTTTAAACTTTTTTAGCACTCCGCATTTGGCATCTTAGGGGAGGATTGATTAGCTGCTTGTTTCTGTCAGTCTAAGGGCCTGAAGTGTTGATTCACTTTATCTTATAACATTATTGGGTTTTGCTTATATATATGATCATAAAGTAACAGATTATGTATTTTAGATGTATGCCATGCTGGAGCGGATAAGTCCAAGAACAAGAAAGTTGGAATTGTTCGCGAGGATGCACAATGCCCAGGCTGGGTATGCTTTATTTGTTTCATTCTATTCAAACTTGCTAATATTTGTTAGTGAAGAAAACAAATAGTTTAGGTTCTTTAAACAATTTGGTTGCTGTATCACATGTAAGTAAATGTAGAGCCAGATATTACTATCTTGTCTGGTCAGAATATTGCAGATAGACTTTAGTGGGAATAGTATATTTGTGTCATAGGGATAGAGACATGAAAAATGGCTTTTTGGCAATACTTGCATGCCTTAGGAAAAATAACTATATTTCCATCTGATGCTCTACTTGTATCTATCCCTAAGACGTAGTTGCAAACTACCTAACCAGGTCTTGAGTAGTAAACATTCTAGGAACAAAAGGTCGAACAAGCTGGACTGTCCCCTGATTCACTCTATTTTAGTACAGAGGAATAGTACAGAATTGAATTCTAAAGTATTACTTCGAGCCACAATGGTGGTTGAAGGGCTTGATTATTATATGGTATAGGATGAGAAATGTCATCATTATGGCTCTGCTTTTACACCAGAATGATTCTAGAAAAATGTTGATGCTGTGGCAAATCATCCTCCACCTTGATATATTATACAAGTAATTGAATGATGTATTATTAGCCAGTTTGTGATAGAATTTTGACATAGTACAGAAAACACAAAATAATTACATTTCAGTTGATCCAATAATGTGAGATTGAATTCTATGAATGAATCCTCAGGTGGTTATCACTTGGCAATCAGCTGCAAGGAGTACGATTGGTAGATGAAGGGCTACGAGCAAGATTTAAGGCCGCATATCCTGATGTTGATGTGCAGCCATCATCTCCACCGAGGGCAGCTGCCATGGAAGTGGATAGACCGACTCCTCCATCCAGAAATCCATTTGTTGAAGGTGAAACTAAGTCCTCTGGATCTGCCAACTTGACTGAGCTGGCAGGAGCGGGAACAGCCTATACATCGGAACCAAAACCAATGAGTGTATATAGTGATATTACAAACTAAAATAATCTTAAAGGTTAGAACTTGTTTTGCAGCCTCTGACATGAATGAAGTCTTGAGCTAAATTAGGTGGGGATTGATAAATGCATTCAGGGTTTTTTCTTTTGTGCTGTATGATCCCTCCGGCGACAAAACCTGGGTTTAAGGAAAGGAGACCAATAGTTTTTGTATGACATTGTCAATTTGTTATCAATTTGCCATTAAAAATATTGCAATCACATATAATTTACCTTTCATGTTGGATTTATTATTATTATTATTATTATAAAAATATTGTTAATATAATTTGATACGATATTAATATGTTTGGTTGACACACGAATGTCAATTATGTAAAAGACATGCAGTGATGGGTGAATCTTGAAGAATGAAAAAGTGATATCAAATTCTCTTCACTTGCAACCATCTCCGAAGAAAATTAAATATGCTAACTGTTTTGGACCCCTACTTTATTCTCAACCGCTGCCTGGTCTTTTCATTATAAGCAACACTTTGGCTGGTTCTTTTTGGAAGTGGTATTCTATTGCTTATTTATTAAAAATAAGAGATGGTCGACCTATCAAATCAAGATGTTGATTCTTTTTTTTTTCTTTTTTTCTTACATGTTTTATCAATTTGGACTGAGTTAATCTGTAATGTATGATTAAAGAACATTACATGTACATGTTGACATGGCAATGGTTTAGGATTACATTCCATATAAAATATAAGATATTGCCCAAGGTATTAAGGTATATTTTTTCATCAAAATTATTGCATACATACATGTTTCCTTAATTTACTGAAAATGCATCTAGCTTTAGCTTAATTACATATAACTTACGGTTTGAACAACTGGAGAAGAGCGGAATCATGGATTGAAACTAGTTATTCTTTTATTTTACGAATATGCATACTATTTATTTGGAAAGGCTGATCGACTACAAAAAATTATTCTTATCTGGATGTTATTCTTACAAAGAGGTTTAAGATAGTTTTTTATTTATTTTTTAATTTTAAAATGCATGCAAAATATATAAAGACTATAATTTACCTAACGTATGTAATGTACTGAAAAGAATTTTAACAAACATAATGTTGTGCATGCATATACATTGTCAAATCGAAACATTTAACCCAACCATTTAGAGTGGTGTAGGTTATATTTTGAGTTCAACAAAAAGATAGTTGTGTAGATGAGCTATCGAACACATGTAAATTAAAGAATGTGGTTACAAATTAACATAAATGTTTAAGTCATACTATTACTATATATATTATTTATTCCTAAATGTATGTGGTTACAAATTAACATTGACAAAATATGAAATGTATTTCCTTATGGCGGGATCTGAAAAAAATATGAATTATGATAATTTCAGAGTTTATTCATATTTATAACTGGTCCCAATTAATTTTTACTCCTAAATAGAGTTTATTTCTAAATAGAGTATTCCCTTAAAAAGATTTTTCTGTATTAGAATTCAAGCAGCCATCATTGTTCTACTGAAGTTAGAGACACGTTAGTTTCTTGGCTTTTAGTGTTCGCTATCTATGGGAAGGTGCTTCTGTCCAGTGCAGTCAACATCGAGACTAAGATGTCATGTAGTATAGCAGGTAGTTTGCTCAATTAGCCTACTTTTTTTAGTTTGATCAGAGTTAAGAAAGGATTTTGCACTAAAGTTCTTATGTACAGAAGAATAAGATCTCTAAAGATTGAAGCTAGCACTGTAGAAGCTAACAATCTAAACAAAGTGCTTGCAATGTTAAGTTATATATGGAGATCTCTGTGTTGGTTGTTTTACGTTGAATCTCAAGATCAATGAACTCTTCAAGAGTTAACTCGCTAGGACGACGAATAATCATTAATTTTTTTATTTTTTATTTTCTTCTAACAACCGACCTTATGTTCTCTCTACTAACGAATTTATAGAAATTCAAACTTCTATTAATGTTGAGAGACTGATGGACAAATTCTTTTTCGTCCGTACTCTTCACAGATTGCTTGTTCAGGTTGTCAAATTGTGTTGTCTTCTTCCGATTGGTCCACTATCAGAATTGTAGGGACGGACGCATAATAAAATATTGGTAGGGGCTAACATTGAGCTATATTCAAACTCATCTTTTATAGCTACGTTACTTTATTATCATTTTTATGCAATTTTAGCCCCTTTTAATCCCCCAATCTCTAGCAATTTAGTCTTATAATCAACTTCTCCTATAATGATATCTATACTACCTAGTATCGTCATAATATCAGCCAATTTCGTTCTTTTAACTAGCTGCAGAAGAATTTGCAAATACTATTTATTTTATTATGAAAATACTTAAGCCTACAGTGCCTTCGATAAAAATGATTCTCAAAGAGTCAAGTGATTCCTCTGGACTTAATCGTTATTACACCTGGAGGAATCCAACTAATAGTATCTTAAATATCTAGGTAATTCTCTTGTAATATCTCAAGCCTAAATCTGGATAAATTATCTATAAAATAGTTTGTTCATAGTTGGAAAAACAAACCAAACCCTATAAAAGTTGAGTAGAGGAAGAAGTCTAGTAGTAGTAAGGTTGCCGATATTGTTAGCAAGAAGAAAATCAACTAAGTTAAGCTGTAGCATAGTAAGGTTAATTCTGAGTTAGGTCACTTGCACTCGTAAGCAAGTTGTAATATAAGTTCTCAATTTGTGGACGTAGGAGCTGTATAACTCGAACCACATAAAAGTACTTGTGTTCTTTACTTCAATTTTTACTTTGCGTGTTATTGAACTGTCATCACACTGTACAAGTATACAACTTTACAACATGGTCTCCGCATAAACTTTAGTAGTCTCTTCTACTGAAAGAATCTTAATACTGAGTAAAGTGTAAAATCGATTAGGTGTACAAACAAGATTTTCAATAAGGCACTACATTTCATACCTTGATAGTTATTATCCAACTGTTCTGTTAATTCAGCTTTCAGTTGGATTCAAAACTATCTTCACTCTTATAGCCTTCCCTTTGTTGAATAGTTTTCAAAACTAAGTTTTCAGTAACTATTACCCGACGACTATTGATCCATTAGTAGATGTGTCGAGACTATTGAAAAAGTTTTATTTTACTTTTACTGATGTATTCCTCCTTGCCAAGAATCAACAAAATTGTAATCTTTTTTATGTAGATAATTTGCAAATTTACAATAGTGACAATTTATGTAACTTTGCCCAAAAATCATCATCATATACTATAACTAACCATTTATTTTATAATAAATCAAAAGAACTCCATCTACATCAATGAAAAGCATATGTTTTATTTTAAATTGATTAGTTAGAAATCGTACGATTAAATATAGTTGTTACTGTCAATATGATTTCTAAATTACAAAATGGAAAAAGTAGTATTAGTTGCTTTTCACGCTAAACTATAAATGACAAAACAATACTTGCTGGTTTTTTTAATACACAACTAATTAGATACTAGTTACTAATTAAGATCATCCGATGTGGATTGAACATGAAACTAAATATATTATATATATTAGCGGCGGAAAATCCATTCTTCTTTTAAGCGTAGAACACAAATGGTGACAAAGACTTTTGAGCTAAGCTTATTCTGAGAATCTCGTTGACCCCTCCAACCGAACATCAATCAAATCCAATTCTCAACCATTTGCGATAAGTCTAAAACTACACTACGAATTATCTTTTCATAAGGAAAATTCTCCACCATGTATGCATCATCACAACCAAGACTTAAGACTCTCAACTTGGAAGAACTTGAATCCGATGCAATCTTTCCTTTTCACTGTATATATCCAAATAACTTAGTTTAAATTGCCGAGTTAAAAGAGATAGAGAGTATAGAAGCTGCTTATGTGCATGAGGGCTTCCCTAGTGGAGGAATTATTACAACTTCAAAGTTTGAGTTTGACATCTACCGAATCTATTTTTCAATTTTATATTCGCTGCTCTCCCATCATCATGTGCACGCGCTTGTATATATATCATATATCTACCAATTAATGTATATATATTTAATTTGTTAACTTCTTTTTCATTGAAACAATTTAGCTTCATTATTTGTATTGTGTACGTTCATATCAGAAATTAATTCGACGAGTTCAGCAATGTAATTGCGATTTATATTACTAGGAAGTTGAGATGCTTACCCTTAAGAAATTAATTGCTCTAAATTAACAAAATCTAACGTGTTCCTAGTATCTCAAAAGGAGGGGAAAAAGAAAAAACTATCTCGTGTTGTCCACAAACACAAGCATATAATAGCCTAACACGATTATCGATTAAATGCATGATAAATCTATCGAATCCACTAATAATGCTTTGTTTGTTCGTCCTATTTTAGAAAGTCTGCCCATACGAGGAGATGATGATCGAGGTGAGTTGACGAGCTTACAAAAAAATAATTTTTTTTTTTTTTTTTTTTTTTTTATATTCATCGATTTAACCTCTATAATTTTATATTCGGCCCAATTATAATCACAAGTTGTCGAAAAAGGTGTTCGTACATGGTAAACGGCTACTTATATATTTTATAGAGACAGGTCATTCTAGGCATATGTAAACGAAATTGAGGAAGACTTGTTGGGACTATAATAATTTAGGTTAGAATATTGAATAACAGTTGCAGGGATCCATAAACAGGACACAACCCCATATGCAGCATCACTCATTGGCTGTTTCTCTGCACAACTCCTTCTTCCTCATTCTTGTTATTCAAAATAATCATATATATATATATGCTTTGCATTCCTAAGCAATATATTCTACTTTGATCCACTCGAAGCGAATACAAGAATATCAAGATCAGAGTGCATATAAAGTAAGTATAGATTAAGTAACTGAATTGTTTATTTTAGCTCAGGTCTACTGATCTCCATCTCCCATATAATTCATATATTCCCATATTACTGGAGTTTTGAAGGTATGAACAACATGGAAAGCGGATCAGATAGGAAGAGGGAGATAGAGAGGGAGAGGGAGAGAGAGGAAGAGGCACAAGTGTTTGAGGAAGAGGATCTGAAGAGGGTTCAGCCATGGGAGAAGCAGATAACTCTGCGTGGGGTGATGGCGAGCGTCCTGATTGGCTCCATCTTCAGTGTTATTGCCATGAAACTGAATCTCACAACTGGGATCACTCCAAACCTCAATGTTTCAGCAGCTCTTCTTGCTTTTATTTTCATCAGGGGATGGACCAAACTTATCCACAAATTTGGAGTAGTTTCTGCACCTTTCACTAAGCAAGAGAATACCATGATACAGACATGTATTGTTGCATGTTATAGCATTTCTGTTGGAGGTTGGAAGTATCCTTCATTCAATCTTTCTTTTCAATACTGTTCCATTGAGAATTAAAGTTTGTAATTTGAAATGAATTTTTCAGGAGGATTTGGATCTTATTTGTTGGGGATGAACAAGAAGACCTTTGAGCTATCAGGCGGAACCACTACAGTTGGAAATACACCGAGCAGTATCAAGGAGCCTGGAATTGGTTGGATGACTGGTTTCCTGTTTTTAGTCTGTTTCATCGGCCTTTTCGTGTTGATTCCTCTTAGAAAAGTAAGTTGATTATCAAACCCAGTTTTATATATGATGTTTGTGATTAACCACCTGGATCTTCATGGTAAGATTTACTGAGAAACTTGGGACTTTCAGATGATTAGAGCATCTTTATCACTGCTGTGATTTGTAAGTTTTTATTCTTATTCTATCTTGGGGTATGGCTGATATGTTTGTCTCCTACTCCACCCAACTGTGGGTTAGGACCACACTATAATGTCAATGAAATGGATTATTTAGTTAGAGACAACTAGTAGTTACTGCATTCCAATCCAGAAGAGTCATATTTTATTCAACTTTGCACTAAGAGTCGAAAAATTGGTCCCCAGATATTGATTATTGATTACAAGTTGACCTTCCCAAGTGGCATGGCAACTGCTGTGCTCATCAATGGATTCCATAACAGAGGTGACAAAATGGCCAAGTAAATCATAATCCCTTTAACATTTTTATTTTTATTTTTATTTTTATTCTTAAATGATAACAATTAATTAATGTGGCCTAATATATATATTTACTTTTCAGGAAGCAAGTGAAGGGATTCCTCAAGTCCTTCTCTCTGAGCTTCTTGTGGGGGTTTTTTCAGTGGTTTTACACAGCAACAGTGGAGTGTGGTTTCTCGCAGTTTCCTACCTTTGGACTGCAAGCATGGAAGCAAACGTACAAACGCCATTTTTATCTGCAAATTGTGTTTTTATGATGAGATATGTTTTCCTTAGCTAGTCAATTAATGATGTGTGATCTGTTTGCTTTGGCAGATTTTACTTCGATTTCAGCCTGACTTATGTGGGGACTGGAATGATATGCCCCCACATTGTTAATTTGTCTTTGCTTCTTGGAGCTGTGCTTTCGTATGGCATGATGTGGCCACTTTTACATAAGCTTAGAGGAGATTGGTTCCCTGCTGAAATACCTGAAAGCAGTATGAAGAGTCTTAACGGTTATAAGGTTTTCTTTTTCTTCTCTTCGCCACCAACATTTATAGAAGAAAAAAATAAAAATACTTTTGTCGTCACCACTCGTTTTCCACTTTCTTGGCAGGTTTTTATCTCCATTGCCCTCCTTTTAGGCGACGGGCTCTACAATTTCGCTAAGATTTTAATCATTACAGTAATGAATTTCAGCAGCAAGTTGAGCAGAAGAAAACTCAATTCAGGTAAATAGATTGTACAAAGATGCTCAAATATACTTGACATAATTTTTAATTTTTTTTTTGGTGGGAGCAGGTGTGGACAAGGCTCTTTGTGATCCCAGAAAAGATGAGGTTTTCATGAGAGATAGCATTCCTCTATGGTTAGCCGGTCTTGGCTACATAATATTGGCTTTGACATCGGTTGTTGCCATCCCCTTCATGTTTCCTGAGCTCAAATGGTACTTTGTTCTGATGGCGTATGTTTTCGCCCCATCTCTTGCCTTCTGCAACGCCTATGGAGCTGGATTGACAGATATAAACATGTCCTACAACTATGGGAAAGTGGGACTTTTCACTATAGCCGCGCTCTCTGGAAAGGAGCACGGCGTGGTTGCTGCAATGGCTGCTTGTGGCATATTCAAGTCCATTGTGAATGTGTCCTGCATCCTTATGCAGGACTTCAAAACAGGACATCTCACTCTCACGTCGCCAAGAGCAATGCTGCTGAGCCAGGCCATTGGGACGGCTGTGGGCTGCATTGTCTCGCCTTTGAGCTTCTTTCTCTTCTACAAGGCCTTCGACATTGGCAACCCCGATGGAGAGTTCAAGGCCCCTTACGCCATAATATACAGAAACTTGGCCATCATAGGCGTCCAAGGCTTCTCCGCGTTGCCCCAACACTGCCTGCAGCTCTGCTACGGCTTCTTTGCATTCGCTCTCGCTGTTAACTTGGTGACGGATGTTTCATCCAAGAGGATTGGGAAATGGATGCCACTTCCGACAGCAATGGCCGTGCCGTTTCTGATCGGAGGGTACTTTGCTATTGACATGTGTGTGGGGAGTCTTGTGGTGTTTCTGTGGCACAAATTCAACCCGAAGAAGGCAGAGCTCATGGTTCCAGCAGTGGCTTCTGGTTTCATATGTGGAGAAGGCATTTGGTCACTTCCTGCATCAGTTTTGGCGTTGGCCAAAGTCACTCCACCAATTTGCATGAAGTTCTTGCCTGCCTAACTCTAGCTTCTTCCTTTTTCAAGACCCTCTGTTTCGATTTATTATTACACCCACCTCACAAAGCAGATGTTGCAAACTTTTCTGTGTATTAGTTTCTGCAAATAAAAAAGCAATTGGGGATAACTTAAATTTATAAATTGCGATTGAATAGTAAAATATTGTCTTTGTACAAGTCAAAACTACTTATTCCATCCGATTCGATTTAACCTTTTCTTTTTAGCACGATTACGTGGAAGAATAAGATAATAATGTAAAAGTCTATGGTATATATATTTAATATAGTGTAAAATTACCAAAAATAATGGAATATCTTCAAATAAAATATGGACTAAGTCGAATGAGACGAATGGAGTATATTTTTATTACCCAAATGGTCCAAAATACTCTTTATTTTATAAAGCGAAATATACACAGATGTTCCAACATTTAACACCTTTCTAATAAATGTCCTAAAGTTTAAGCCGTAATATTTTTATATCTAGTTTTTAAATAATGTAACAAAAATATAGCGAGTTGAAATTTTCACACTTCTAAATTGGTTGTCTCACACCGAAGAGTGTATGGATTTTAAATCTGAATTCACAGAACATAAATCAGTAGTATTATATTCTTGACCGGATAATTATAACTAAAAATCCTAAAATATATTTATTTTATCAAAAATATTTCAATTATCAGAAATATTTAATTAAATTTGAAATTATCAACTTTATATCAAAAATACTTGCGTCTATTTTTTGGGCTTCCGAATCTCGATGTAGCTTGTCATTTTCTTAGTATTAGATACAAAACAACGTTATTTTTGTGCCATGTCATTAAATAAAAAAAAGAATCACGCATTAACATCTGGTGGACTAGGTCAAGATTCTAAGGGTCGGAAAATGGATGCAGGATATTTTTTATACAAAATCGATAGTTTGAGTTTAATTAAATATTTCTTATAATTCTAAATATTTTTTATAAAACATATATATATATATATATATAGTATAGAGTTTAAAGTAATATTTACCCTTCTTGGCTATGTTTTTCTCAACAACATCGTTTTGAAGAACAGACGTTTTGTCCACGTCAGAAATTCCGGCTGACACGTCACCACCAATTTCACTAGAATTTTGATATATAAGATAATTGAGAAAATGTCAAAAGTTATGATTTTATGTTACAGTTTTAAAAGTTATGGGATTGACCATAAGTCAATGAAAAGTTATGATTTAAATGGAAATTATCCCAATTCTAAAAATGAGGAAAGTAGTGCAACTTTTCAGAATTCTTATTCTTCAACTTTTCTTAGGTATTCTTTCTCATAATTTTAGGATTCTCACCTATTTACGTATTTAATATTATTTGTATTATTTTATTGACATGCAAATTATATTTTTTAACTAGCATTATTTTAAGCTGTCTTATACATTTATTATTATTACTATTATTATTATTATTTTCTCAATTAATAACCTATTTTTAGCGAATCATAATTTAATTTGTAAAAGTATAGATCATCATCATCATTACTATTATTATTAATTCAAGAATTTTACTTTAATTATTAGAAAAAATGCAATTAATTACAATTTAATTATTAAATTTATTGGTATAATGTATATAACTAATCATTACAAATTCCTTAGTATTTTCAGATAAAGTATAAGTAATTTGTAAAGAATCATCATCCTAGGAATAATATTTCCTGGAATTATATTTCTTAACAAGATTATATTCCTAGAAAACAAACGTCTCCAAAAAGTTTAGTTGAACATAGGTGTAACCATTAAGGGTGTAATTTTTTTTTTTTACTATTTTCCCTAGTTTAAATAAGAACCACTTATGAAAATATTGAAAAATTACAGATAAATATTCCCTTAACAAAAGGAAAACTTAGAAATTAAATTCAAAGTATAAATTTGAAATTATACAAGCTAAGAAATTATTTAAACCCTGAACCATCTAGGTATGTACATACGATTGAAAAGTGTTTTATTACTCGTTTTCATATCAATCTCGTATAATAACATCCTACTAATTACCCATGATAAATAGTAGTAAAAAAGTTACTATTTATCTGGTCACAATTATTTTTTGGTTAATTAAATCGAATTAAAAAAATCCTACTATATACGTACACCCCTATGACTATTTATTATTATTATTATTATTATTATTATTATTATTATTATTATTATTATTATTATTATTATTATTATTATTAT
>JAYDZE010000008.1:31741-43001 GCA_034509125.1 Monilaria moniliformis
GAAATTAGGGGAAAATGGATTTGACAAAAAAACCCTTTCTTCAATTATTATATTAAAAATTATTTTACACATGTCACGGTTTTAATCGTTAGATCGAATAATCAGATGGTTAGGCTTTGGTCTGCGTTATGCATTAAAAAGTAGTTATAATTTGAATACATGCATATATACATATAATCTATATATATATATATAGATGAGCAAACCAGAGAAACGTGAATAAATCAAATTGTGAAAGGCTGGTTTTGGGCCGAACTGTGAGACCGGCAAGCGGCTTCATCTTAAAATTTTCAAATGAATGACTATATTTTAGTCAGAGGATTATTACATTTCAGTAGATCTACTAATGCACGTAACCGAGATATGTAGGTGATAGACAACTTAATTCTAATTATTAATGTCTTGAATGTTATAATTAAGTCCAAGTTCTACTTTTTTTTTCTATTCCCATTTCTATAAGTTGTATATTATTTTTTCCATTGACATATTTAATTTATGTATTTCGAAAAGTAAAATTATTTCATAAAAAAGATTTTATTTGTTCTATGCTTCATTTAGGCGGGCTGCTTATGGCTCCAAAACCTTGAACCATGGCCCAGCTATTCCGGGTCGACGGGAGCGGCCCATGAACACCTCTAGGTGTCGTTGATGTACATGCATCAATAACAAGGCAACTTTATTGCGATTTGTTATTATTTCTAGACACGTGTCAAGTAAAGAACTTATGCCCAGTCTGAAATTTGATACCCAAATTTCTTATTTGGTGGTAGTTTTGAAAAGTGTTGAAAGATAGCAGGTCTCATATACAAATATACAATGTTGCAATTCATTCACAGGACCACCATGAGAGTTCTGCAAGCATTTATTTAGCAGTCCCCTTACCAATATATATTAAGAACACGTTTGCTATACATGATAAAGATTATAATATATCTATGGCCCTCGAGAAAATAAAATGAAATCCTCAATTGAAATCAATTCTTAGAGTTCATCACTTGTACGCACAACTTGAGGATTTCCTAATTTTACGTAATTTTGATCCTAGAAACACAAAATTCATATATATAAAGAGAGAGGAGAGAGCAGAAAAGAAGAAGTAGAAGAGAAATAAGGTGACCTTGCCATGGATGATAAGCCAGCAATCCCCTGTCTTATTGTGCTTGGACACCTCCTCAAAGCTGAACACCTTTTCCTCCATTTCTGCAAACTAAAGCAAACCTCCCTTTCTTCTCCTAAACAAAACCTCGAGGTTAGAGACAAGGTAAAGTAAACGATGCAATATATAATTATCGAATCACACTCTAAATGTGCGTCAAAATCTCCCACTCTTTTTTATTATAATTAGTTATGTTGATTAATTTACTAGACTGGTCAATCCCGCCGCCTTCTGATAAAAACTTGGGCTTCATTCGTTCAGCTGAGCTCCTCTACACAAACTTTGAATTCAACGAGCACATCAATTTTGAACCTGCAATTTTATTGTATAAGAAATTTGTTAATTGTTGGACTTACTATTTTATTTTGAATCTGTAGCTGTGATGTTGTGATCTAATTAGAAATATATATTTGACTTGTTTGTACAATTCTATTATATTTCCAACTCTCGCATTAGTATATAATAGAAAGATAAGAATATATAATTACTCCAAAACAGAATGAATAGTAGTGACGAAATATATTTTTTATTGTTAAATAATTAACATTTTTGAAAAAACTCATATTATCAATTGGGGGATCTTGATTAATTTATACCATTTGATCAAATATACTCATCCTGTATTCAAACACTAACCAGACACAAGAAAAAATTGTAAAATATCCCACCAATGTGGATTCAGATCCCAATATGCTATCTTATGATGAATCTTTGATTAGTAAGACTATTCGAGACATGTTTTGCATCAGACGGTCCGATCATAATTATTCAACCAAAACTCTGCATGATAGAATTTCCTTGTTTAGGAGAAACTATAGTAATTTTTTCAATATATATGCTACTGGAAGCTGATAAGCCACTCACTTTCTTTTTACTCAGAGGAAAGACGAGAAATGGGGTTGATCCCTAACTCTCTTTATTTATAAGTAAAGTCTTCATTACTTGGATATTTCCGAAAACATCATAAACCACTTAGTATGATTAGTAAAAAATGAGTAAAATCTGAAAATCCTTGAAAATATCTAAATTATCAGTTAAAAATTGAAGTATTTGGACTTCTTTAGCTATTACTAAGCCTTCTACTTTACTCGTTTGACCTTTAAGAAATTAGACACTTATCTGTGGGGCTAATATATATAATAATATGAATAGCGGTGCGCTATGTATAAATGTCATAAGAGCATCTCCAATGGCGCCACATTTGTGGCCGCCGCACGGAATCAGGAGAAAGCCGTGGGGGCGGCGCCATTGCAGGAGAGACCGGCCGCCAATAGCGACGGCACGCGCCACGAGCGCGATCTTCTCACGGCGATCGGTTGCGGCTGTGGCGCTCCTTGCGGCGGCTTTGCAGCGATCCGGCGGCCGCAACATTATTTTTTTTAATTAATTCTTTTTATATACAAATATATAATATGCAATTTTGTTATTGGCCGGTCAACCATCACTGGCCATGCCAATAAAGTGGGTGGGTGGGTAGGGGGTGTGGTTTGACAAACTCTATAAATACCCACCCATTCTACTCTTCAAATTATCTCAACTCAGTTTCTTTATCTCGATGGGGTCCAGCTTTCTTCCAGCATCAGTTTCGGATGAGCCAATCTTTGATCTTGAGTGTTGCGAACACATTGGCGGGTCATGACGAGCGGTTCCAGCAACGTCCTGATTGTACTAGCCATGGCGGGCTCACGACACTACAGAAGTGCATGACGGTCATTCGGCAGCTAGCGTACGGTGAGGGACCAGGCCAATTTGACGAGTATCTCCATGTGGCCGAGTCAACAGGGCGCGAGTGCGTGCAATTATTTTGTAGCAGGGTCATCGAGGTCTTTCGCGACACATACTTGCGAAGGCCGATGGTGCACGACGCTCAGTTCTTGATGGATATGCACTAGAGGCATCATGGTTTTCTGGGTATGGTAGGTAGCATAGATTGTATGCACAAGGGATGGAAGAATTGTCCGACTGCATGGCGAGGCGCGTTCACCAGCGGATACAAGGGCATTCATCGACGATCATACTCGAAACAGTTACTGATGCGCGGTTGTGGATCTGGCATGCATTCTTTGGTGTGGCTGGGTCAAAAAATGACATAAATGTGCTGAACCGATCACCTATATTCAACGAAGTATATGCTGGTAGGGCACTATCCATTGAATTCACTGCCAATGGCCGTTCGTACCATATGAGCTACTATTTAACCGATGGTATCTACCCAAGGTGGCCGGTGTTCGTCAAATCGATTAGATGTCCCACAGTTCCAAAGAGAGCATTGTTTGCTCAAAGATAGGAGGCGGCATGAAAGAACGTTGAACGGGCTTTCAGTGTACTTCAAGCACGATGGGCGATAATTAAAGGTATGGTGTGTATGTGGTACAAATCCATCATTGCCAAAGTCATGTGTGCATGTATCATGATGCACAATATGATAATCGAATAGGAACAAGGCAATGCATATGATTGGTTGGATGAAAAAGTCGGATCTAACTCGTGGTGGGCCCGCGACAGCCCAACTAAAGGTGCGCCACCAGAATTTCGAGAATTTTTTGATCGACGAGCTTCGCTTCACGACGAACGAGTATAAATTATGTAATATTTAGAAATTTAAATTATGTTATTTTTTGTATTTAAATTATGTTATTTTCGTTATTTAATTATGTAATTTTTGAACTTTCAAATTTTAATTAAGTCAATTTTGATTTTTAGTGATTTATTTTTCATTTTATAAATATCGCAATTTAAAAAATATATGAAATTGGAGAATAGTTAAAAAAATTGATGAAATGGAAATGGTTGAGTTGTGACTGAAAATGGGGCTGATGACGTGACAACTAAAAAGTGGACTTGTAGCTAAAAATGGGATTGTGTTGTAGGTGCTCTAAGTAATTCTAGATCACTTCCGGTTGCACTGACCCCTATGGGCTATGCTCACGCATGTATGTGAAGCCCACTACAATTTAAAGAAAAATTAAGCTTAACGAGATGTATGAATATTAACTAAGCTATGGAATGATATCAATATTACTAAGTATTGAAGATATAACTTTGATTTGTTGGGAAATAACATATACAATCACAAAAATAAGGAGTACAAGAATTGGTTATCCAATTCGTCTTTATGAGACTACGTCTCGAGGCGATATCAAACCAGAGATTTTCACTATAATTTTTAAGATACAAGATAGAAAGTACAAATGAAGAACATAAATTTGTATAGGGATAACAAAAGAGCCTTAAAACCTAAGCCCACAATAAAATAGCTTGGGCTCCAAGACTTTAGGTTCCATACACCAACAATCTCCCACTTGGAAGCTGAACACTCAAGTAACCATATCTTCTTGTTCTCCTCTTATATCCGCCTAAGCCTTATCTTCATGTTACAAGGTCAATTGAAGTTACGCACAATTTCAACTTCTCTAAGGTCACCATTGTAGTAAACATGGCGACTGAATTCTCACTTCTAAGTATCTTCATAAGTTGTAAGGTTTTCTCTCCAATAGATGATGAATGTAGTGATACTTCAACTTAATATGTTTCATTCTTGAATGAAACGCCGAATTTTTTTACCAAGAAAACAACATTTTGACTATCACTATAGAGAGTTATATTCTTATGCTCATTCCCTAACTCACTCAAGAAATTCTGCAACCACACCATCTTCTTACTTGTTTCCGTTACGGATACTCGGCCTCTGTAGTAGACAATTTAACGACCTTCTGCGACTTAAGAGTCCAAGATATAGCAGTGCCACCATAACTAAACATATTTGGTTGTACTTCTTCCTTCTCCCATCAAGATCATTTTGACATCAAGTCTACATCAGCATAACCCACAAACTTGACACTTTCCATTGAAGCACAATGCCTTGTCTATGGTACCTCTCAAGTATTGTAGAACCCACTTAACCATTTCCCAATGTTGTTTGTCTGGGTCACCCATGACCCATGAACTCGCTCACTATTTCCACTATAGACGTAATATCCGGTCACATACACCATGACATATATGATGCTATCTAGGGGACCTTCATTTCGTTACTACTCGATGACTCCTTCATTGAGAGCTTGAAGTGACTACCCAACGAGATACTCACAAGCTTCAAATCATCCATGTTAGACCTTTAAGACTTTCTCAATATAATTTGCTTACGAAAGATACAACTTTTCCCATTGCCTTTCACGCTCGATTCTCATGCCCAAAAATCTTCTTTGCCTCTCCAAAATCTTTCATGGAGAATCGTTCGGATAATTGATATTTTTTAACTTATCCATCTTGCTTGCATTAGCTCCTGCAATCAACATATCATCAACGTATAACAACAGGATAATATAACTTTTTTTGAACATCTTGTAGTAACAACAATGATCAGTGTGACATCTATCATAGCCAATCTCAAGTATAAAGCTGTCAAACTTCGTGTACTACTGCTTCGGAGCTTGCTTCAAGCTATACAAGCTCTTCTTTAACTTGCACACTGTCCTTCGATTCCTTTCATTATAAACTCTTCAAGCTTTGTCATGTATAATTATTCCTTCAAAACATGAATGTGTCTCACACCATTTAACTGCAACAGCGACCCATTTGATGTCGTGATTCGAACATGTCCATTTCACATGGGGACCTCTGACGCCCCACACCATTGCGACAGACGGGGGCTTGCCCATCAGCCTATTCCTTTCATAAACTAATATGTGATCTCCTTCACTCTCTTCTATGTTATATGTTGTGTTAGTGGTATGTGCAAGAGAGTTAACACCATTTATGCATTTTAGAAGAGATTGATTCTTTCTTCGATACAGAGGATCTATGTAATAGACATAGACAGGGTGAGTCCTATGAATCTGGTTTAGGAGTATCTGCAGGAAAGTCTGCTATTAACAGAGAAACCTTTCCTTCGTCACGAGAAATCGTGGACATTTTGCTCATTCATGGAGTTGTTTTTAGTACTTCTAAGAAATATGATTATCCGCCGTTAGTCAGTAATGTGGGTTGGCTTGGATTACTTAGTGTTGCGCGCCTAGGAGGGCAGCGCGCTTTGGGATGCGGAGGTTTAAGGAACTCGTCCAGCTCCTTAACCTAATGCGGCACCGGGTTTGGACCGCAGCGCCTCATCATTTGCCATATAAACATGCCCAAAATTGCCAGAGATATAATGATCCATTATTTCAGGGTTACTGCAGAAATGTAACGATGCTCTAGAATTCAGCACCCACAACTCCAATGGACTGCTCACACTCTTAGAACCACCGTTTGCAGACTTATTGTCTTTTTTATCCTTTATGGTTTTTTTTTTTCCAGATCTTCACACTGACTCTTGTCATGTCCATACTCATCACAATTCCAGCACTTGATCGAATTATGGTTCTTCTGGGATTTGCTCTTTTATTTAGACCTTGACATTCCCCTTTTTAGTTTTTTCATTCGATCTACCCCTATCTTCAGTGTTCAACATTGGCCCTGAAGTAGATCCAGATTTTGTCCTGTGAGTCTCTTTGGTAATCATCAGATCTCGCACTTTGCTAAAACATGGTTTACCCTTCGTCGATGAAGCGATATATGTCATCTCTGTTACGGCCCAACTTTCTGGCAGAGAAGATGGCATAAGTAGGCAATGTACCTTGTCATCAAACTCAATCTCCAACGAGCTCAACTGCGTGGTGATCATGTTGAATTCGTTGAGATGTTCCTACACTGATGTACCCTCAGACATCCTTAGGTTAAACAACTGCCTAATTAGATGAACTTTATTCGCAGTTGACAGTTTCTGATACATCTCCACTAGAATCGCCAGCATCTCCCTTGTTGGCTTGGCTCCAGTCATGTGGTAGGAAACATTCCTGGACAATGGACAGACATATCACACTCATCATCTTCCTATCGAACAACTCCCACTCCTCTAAATCCATCTTCTCTAATTTTTCTTTCAGGGGCTGGTATATATCTTTACCATACAAGTAATCCTCGATCTGCATCTTTCAAAAATTGAAATATGAGCTATCAAACTTCTCGTTTGAAATATTTTCATCCCCCATCGTGACTGCTCCCACCAAACTCAGCTCTTGATACAAGTTGTTGGGATATAATACACATACAATCACGAAAACAAAAAGAGCATGATAATTGATTACCTAGTTCGTCTCTACGAAACTACGTTTAAGGCGATGCCTAATCAGAGATTTTCACTATAATTTTTAAAATATAAAATATCTAAAGAGAAGAGCTATTTAAAAGAAAATAATGAAGACTAAAACCTAAACCCATAAAAAAACTATTTGGACCCTAAAACTTGAGGCTCTATACAACAACATTATCAACTTCTCCATCAACTTTTTGTTTTCTTTCTTGATCACCTAACTTTACTGTGGTCCGTGACTTTTGCAAACTAAATAGTCATGAATTTACATATACATAAGACATGAGGTCCAAACCCGGACAAAAGCGAAGTACGTGACTATATATATATTTTAATTAAACTCTCTATCCTTAAGATTTAAAAGCCAAATTGTACCATTAGTCTGATGATAAAAGAAGGATTATTGTATATATACAAAAATATTATCATAACATAAACATTTTTGCATGTAAATAAAGAAGTATGATTCCTAGTTCTTATGGAATGGCGAGTTTTAATTACTTGATTTTATCTACCTATCTGTGTGTCTGTATATGTGTTGATGTGTAACTTGAAAATAGCACGAGTGAGGCAAAACTTGATGTGTAACTTGAAAATAGCACGAGTGAGGCAAAACTTTGAAATATGTGCAACCTCAACTTCAATAATAGCAGTCCAAAGCTGGAATCGTATTCGTACATTACACAGATAGCAGAATACATACACGCATCAATCGTCATCTAATCAAACAATTATATACTTATCATCCGATCGAGAGTACAAACCCTTACATCTAATGTAAAGAAAGCCAATGATTCTTCAAATTATACATGGCCTCACCTTGTCTCCGAGATACCATTCATGAAAGAATCATCAATATTAGTGTCTGCAATAAGATAGTAACATAGGTCGAGATGAATCTTAGATTCTTATTCTGTTAAATGTGAACAAAGCATTATTGTAATATATAAAAAGGTAGTATTTTATGTGTAAAAAAGCATAATCTCATAGTCTTAATCATTCATCAATCAAGATCTATGAATTAGATTGGTTGTAATTAAAGAATAAGGATGGTTTTTATATGATCCTTCCCATATATAGGAGAATAATTACTGGACAAAAATACTCACATACATATACATGTATAAAATCTATGAATCGTGACTAATCATCTTTACTAAATTTCAGGGTAGCATCTAAAAGATCGAAAATATATACTTTCTGTCCAAAAAAGAGGACCACTTCTATCAATTCTCAATATCGACAAACAATAAGAAAGCGCAAACCATGTGGTTTTTGCTCCATGAAAGAAAATATAGATATTTATTGTTCGTATAGCTAGAGACTAGCTAGAGTTGGATACCAATTATATTCTACGACATAGTCCATTAAGGGAAGATGATGAGATTCATGAGGCTGGCATTTACTCTTATGAAGTGCTTGGTATAATAAAAATGAAATCAGAGAAAATGGCATAAAGGTACTTGGTATATGAAGGAATAAAGTGCTTGGTACGATGGAATGGAATTCCATTCCATTTCATTCCATCATAATAAACACATCCTTAGAGTCGGAGCCAAGCCCTTGGATGTAGTTGAAATACTCTGTTCCAACTGTATGTCCAATGATCATTTATGTCCTACTATTTTAATTAATTTCAAAAGGCTATTTTAATTTGGAAAAAGCATCATAATCTTTTCAATTGTATATGTGATTCTACATGTATCATTATAAATTATCACAAAGATTCATATCTCAATTATTAATAAGAAAAGTTTTGATTATACTACAGAAAAGTCTCAATGTTACATTTGTCCGCACCATGCAGACAGATAATTAACAAAATAGTTAGTCGGTTTATACCACCTCCTAAATCTGTTTGTTACTTGATGTAGTTATTTCTAATAATGATAAGAATTAGTATATGCGCTTTGATTCTACTAAGGTGCATGCATCTGCTGTGTTTAATTAATCATGACACCCACTAGTATTTGACCAAGAATGCACGACACGGTTGTGCTAACAGATTATACACATAGTTACCCCACAAAAAGTACAAACAAAACTAAGTTATGCAATTTCTTTAATTTTCATCACTCTTCGTATGTAAGTATTATTTTGAATAAATTTGAAATTGGGGAAATGGTTTGCATGTAAATTACCGGTCTAATGATGCAAATAAAGTATCAACCCGTTATAAAGATAAAAGTCGCCAAACGGTAAAATAGAAAACGCACCTTGAGAGGGAAGAAGCGAAGCGCAATCGGCAGCTGCGCGACTCTTAGGATTGATGGGTCCCACGTCAGGATGGATCTTTCTTCTCAACAGTCTCCGCATCAGCTAATTTACATGCCATTATTCATTTATTAATCAGAAGCAACTAATGTTGTTGATTGTACTTATGTCTACGTCCTACAAAATCTTCTTTGCATTTTGAAGTTCTTGATAATAGTGAAACACGAAATAGAATACGAAAACGAATTCTCACTTTGTTGAGTTTGTGGATGGGGCAAGCGTCCTTAGCAGTGAGCTTGCCGGCAAACAACGGCGCGTGCATGCGATTCGATTTCTCTCTGAGTTTATGTGGCTTTTTGAACGTCCGATTCTCGGCAATGGTGCGATGATCCTGATCGGAATCGGCGACAAACAAATCTGCTAGAGTGGTTCTCTCCTTCTTCTTCATCATCACGTATTCAAACCCAAACTGCAGCTCACTATCCTCGTGGTTCATATTTTCCTCCGTTTCTGCTAATTCCTCCGCGTTAAAATCGTAAGCTACGAGAACCAAAGGGTTGCCTTCGTCGACGCCGCTATCGTCACGTTGGTCTTTGACGGAGGAACGGTCGTCGGCCTCCTCCAAAAAGTAATCGTTCTTTAGTTGTTGATTTTCATCTTTCAATGGATCGTAGCCGAATGTTCCGATAGCCAGAATCCCTCCTCTCCAACGCTCGAAAACGACGTTGCATTTGTTTTCAGCCGGAAACTGCTCATCCACGGCGGCAATGTTGCCGTTTTTCTTCACATTTTCCGCTGCATGCCCGATCATAATCAGATGATTTCCGCTATTCAACGATAAAGGAGCAAAAACTTAAATGGAAAAAAGAAAAGAATTTAATTGGAGAAGAAAGGATTAATCAAGATTACCTTTATTATTGAACCTGCGGTGAACCCAGCTGAAGATCTATATATATACAAACGAAAAGGCAGAGAAACAGTGAAAAACAGGATAGAGAATTAAAGGAAGATCGACGTTAAGATTGACTGAGAAACTTGCCTTCATTTTTCTTGTTGGTGAGTGAGAAAGTTGGAAGTTTCGCAGAGAAAGTGGGGAGTGGAGTGGCAGTAGAGAGAGAGAGAGAGAGATAGGAAAAGAGCAGTAGGCAGTAGGGGGATCTAACTAGGTGCCACGTCTCTATAGCTAGCTGGGTCACTAGTTTGGCCCCCTCTTTGGAAGGCTCTGATTGGCTGCTCTCTCTGGCTTTTTCGATGCTGAAATAACCGATGTGCCCATACACATGATGCAAATAAATATTATAATATTTTTTCTAGATTTTCATGCATGTTTATTGAGTTTTCACCCATTTTTTTTGTTAGTAAGAAGTTTGGAAAAGGCAGGTGGGCCTTGACCAGAGCTCATCCAGCTGGGCCCAATTGACACATGGATTTTTATAAATATCAATTTTCAGAGACAGAAAGACATCTTTGAAACTCTATAGCAAATAGCAGGTGAAATTGAGAGAAAAAGAGCAGGAGAAGAATATCAAAACACTGAGAAGACAACACCACAGAGATCCGACACCATGTGTATCACGGGTTTGTCTTTTGGTGTTATTTTCTCCATGTTAAGCTAAATTTTCCTGTTATCCCTAGTATGTAGTAGGGTGAATAATGTTTTGACTTGACTCAACTGTTCCTATATTTGATTTCATGGATTAATTTATGCTATGGTTTTTATTTATTTAAGCTATTGAAGTGTGCACCTTTGGTAGTTTAAT